>JAXQQM020062159.1:0-49785 GCA_034641835.2 Pinus albicaulis
AACCCACAAGAAGCTGAAAGAAAAAATGTAGTAGTCGCACAAACAACCTTTCATGCATAGATAAAAGATGAAATTTGGCTATGGAATCTAAGATTTGGACATCTTAACTTTGGAGGTATAAACTTAATACACGTAAAATTATTAGTAAAGGGTTTTTCGCTTATATAAAATCTAGACTGCTTATGTGAAGGAGGCATCTTGGGCAAACAAAAAAGAGAGTCATTTCCAATGAGAAAGTAAATAAGGGAAAATGCACCTTTCGAAATCATCCATTCATATTTGTGTGGACCAATTCATACATCATCAATTGGTGGAACTTATTGTTTCTTGTCATCCATATCCGACTACACAAGAAAGACATTTGCCTTTTTTCTAAGACATAAAAATGAAGCGTTTGAGTGCTTTCGTCAATTCAAGGCACTTGTTGAAAAAAAAAGTGGGCAGTACATCAAAAATTTGAGAAATAAGAGGGGTTTTGAATATATTTCAAATGGATTCTTACATTTTTCCAAAGAGAATAGGATTAAAAAATAATTCACAACAAGGTATACACCTCAACCAAATCATGTCCCTGAAAGGAAAGTTAGAATAATTATGAAAACGGCAAGGAGTATTATTCTAGAAGAAGAATGGAATGGAAGACAGCATAATCCTTCTCACATGAGATATTTTGGATGTGTGGCATATGCACATATACCAGATGAGCCAATAAATAATGTATACAACTACGGGGAGAAATTTATATTTTTAGGATATAGTGTTAAATCCTGTAACCACCCTCCTGCCACATTTACCCAAGTTAACCAATCAATTGGGGTAAACATGTAAAGAGAGGCTACTATTATGAGACTCAAATCTCCATGTACAGTTAATAAATTGGAACTGATGAAAAAAAAATCCCAATCTTACGTTCCTTGAGAGCTACTGACCCTTCAGGAGGAAACCAACCCTTGTAGGTGCTTAACCCCTAAGACAACTTGTCATTTTTCTTATCTGCAACCTCATTTGCTCCCATCATGAGCCATGAATGTAACTGAGGCATTCCAGTCACTCCCACAGAAGGGCAATATGCCAGAAAATGTGGCCTTTTTCAAGCAGTTCTAAGCAAGTGACCCCATATTCTGAGAAACTTTTTCAGGGCTAGGTATTAGGCCACTGCCCAGAACTTCATGAAACTCCCATAAGTGAATAATAGCAATGGAATCATGAAACCTATTTAAAATTTTGATTAATGACTTGATAAAACCACTACTAGCCATGACAAAAAATTTGTTAAACATATCACAAATATGTAATATACAAGTCATAAAAAAAGATCTAAGCAGAGGGGTCTCATACTTATCTGATATTTGTAAAGAATAATTAATAAATTATCATAACAGCTGCATTACCATCTATTATTTCATATATTCATTGTTCATTTATTTTATAATCAAAGCATGTTACGATCCATAAGTAAAATATGTCATGAAACCATACTTATAATGAACATATAATGAGAATAATATTAGTGATAGAACAACAATTAATATTACATAATGACAAGAAAATTTACACATAATACACAAGAGGAAAAGAGATCTTATTAGCATATGAAAAATGCAACCAGGTAGGGGACTTCCAGGTACCACCCGACCATAGATTGGGATGAACCAAGACTTTCTTTCAAAGAATCACCCCCATGCCATATTCCAAGCATGAATGTGGGACTCATAAAAAAACCAACCAGAGCTTCCTTATGCTTTACCATATATCCCACAAAGGGATTTCTAGTCCCAAAACCCTCATCAATATCACCAGAATTTAATGAAATCTGACTGGATGAGTAGGCCCTAAACAATCATGGATTCCTTTGGATATATCCACCTAAACTATGAGGAATTTATATACCTCCAATCCCTTGGATTTAGCATGTATCCTTCCATAAATGGTCAAAGAATTCATAGGCCTAACGAGGCTCCGTCCTCTATTATCTATCATGTCTCACACCATTACTACTCAAGGGACTCCTAGGCCTAATGAGGAGGTTCACAATGAGGCTTTACCGTATATCCAACCATTACCATCAATGTGATTCCTAGGCCTTTGTGATTTTTTCCTATGACCACCACACTCAGTTTCCATACCATCCCATAATCCAACTCAACCAAATACAATAGAACCCACCACACGATGGCTACCCGGAAATGGAAAGGTGAGGATGAAATCTACTCTCACACTTGGAAAAACGCATGCCAATTACGACAAGAGAACCAAATACATAGATGTATGTACCATGCATGCCAAATATAGCAAGTAAATAACACATTAAAATCGGTACATTAATGAGGCCCTGAATTTCTTCAAATTTCCGTTATTTTCCTTCATTTTACCTCTCATGTGAATATGTGACCTTTCACCTTCTTTTTATCCTATTTTCATTTATCTTCATAAATAAAAGGCTAATAATAAATCTTTCCTTTTAAAATACCTTTTCTAATGCCTTTGTTAATTTTCTTAGCCATAATAAACTTAATTAACACACATTAAGATTTTTTTCGAACATTTAGCTTGGAAAAGGTGTCACATGACCTTGGTCTTATTTTACAATTATTAACTTAGTTAAATGGATATTTAAATAGGGATGTTATAGAACCCTACCCCTTCATGGAACACCATCCTCGGTGTTCAACGACACCTAGAACCAGTAAAATCAATGAAAAACCAAAACATACTTCTTATGGAGCTTTATAAGACAACTCGTTGTAGTATTTACAATGACGTCCTGCTAAAAACATGACAACGTACCATTTACTAGAGATTTATAACACAACTCATTACAATATTTACAATAGAAACCACACATACTTATGCAAAATTGCTTCAACCCACAAATAATCATATTACCTATGGATTTTTATAAGTCCAGCTCGATACATTATTTACAATACTATACACATACACATATGCACATTTTATCAACGTGCAAATAAAAGGATACGATGCTTGTATCTACAAGAAGGGAATCCAAAGGCTCACACCTCCACTATCAAAAGTAGTACCAGGATTCACCTCCTTCCTAGGAAGTCTCGTATGCACTGTCAATGTCAAAAATACATCCAATGCCTAGCACTACAATCCTCTGCCACTCATCCTCTCAATGAACAATTACTGCCTCATTGTTCCAAGGTGCACTTTGAATGTGCATATCATTCCATTTGTAAATGCTAATGAACAAACAAAAAATCATTTCCACGACCTTCTCTTCTCTGCTACAAAATCCCTCAGGGAATATGGTAGCCCCCTACTATGCATTCTCTCACCTTCCAAATTCCCCAAAATCCCCTTTCTTGGGATATCCATCCCTCACAAGGCTTCCTCGCATCAGAAGGTAAAGCAAGCAAGGCATAGGCATACCTAAAAGCCATCATACTAGTCATAGCATGCTCATGGAAATCAATGGAAATTATTGGGTACTAGATTCTCACAATTACTTTTCTCATGAAGTGCTTACTAGAATATTGCTCCCCGTTTCAATTCATTTTTATTGTTTCCAATTCTCGCAATCAATTTCAACCACGCAACCAGGAATTTTTCGTGATTTCATATGCCAAGCACATAATTTTTATTAGATTTAAAATAAACTTAAATAAATTCACATCATACATCATCTGTGGCTCGTTAATAAGATACACCAGCAATTATCTTCACTTCCTGTCACAACAAGTCAAACTAGTCGTTTGATCAAATAATCATGTATAAACATATCACATTCAGTTAGCCAAAAATTCAACCATAATAATCAAAATCATATATCACATGTAACCATTATAAAGCAGAATCATAGATCACATGCATAATTAAAAATGAAATAAAATACTAATATTTATCCTTTAATCGATCATTAGCTTCTACTTTTATCCTTTGTCCTTTCCATATGCACACTAGATTCGTTTCCACACCCAAAAAACACCCAATTCCTTCTCTTCAACCATGTACCCATACACATAGTATACATCACAACATATAAAACCACACACGACATAGAACACCATACAATACATGCACCTACACCTAACTTAAAACACATACACCTATACCTAGCGTACAACACAACACATAACCTACACCCGGTGTGCGACATAACACATACACCTACACCTGGTGTACAAAAAAATATGATACATACACCTACATCTGATATGCAACAAAACACAACACATACACCTACAATTGGTGTACAACACAGCACATAAACCTACACCCGGTGTACAACACAACACAATACATACACCTACATCCGGTGTATATCATAAAACAATACATACACCTATATGCAAAAAAATACATCAAAAAAATAAATAGGAATGTGAAACAAAAATTGCAGCAGTCGCACAAAGAACCTTTCAAGTATACATCAAAGATAAAATTTGGTTATGGCATCTAATATTCTAACATGTTATCTTTGGAGGTCTAAACTTACTACACCATAAATTCTTGGTAAAGGGTTTGTCACTTATAGAAAAAAAATACAGGATGCACCTCAGGGAAAAAAAAAGAGAATCATTTAAATACAAAAGTGAATAAGGGAAAATGCACCTTTGGAAATCATCCATTCATATTTGTGTGGACCAATGCATAAATCACCAATCAGTGCAAGTTATTTTTTCTTATCATCCATAGATGACTACAAAAGGAATATATGGGCCTCTTTTCTAAGACATAAAATCAATTATTTGAGTGATTTCGCCAATTGAAGGATCTTGTTGAAAAACATACTGGGCACTACATCAAAACTTTGAGAACCAAGATAGGTTGTGAATATATTTTAAATTAATTCTTACGTTTTTGCAGAGAGAATAGAATTCAAAATCAATTCACAGCAAGGTATACACCTCAAGCAAATGGTGTCGCTGAAAGGAATGATAAAATAATTATGGAATGGAAAGGAATGTTATTCTAGAATAATAATGGAGTGGAAGAAAGGATAGTGCTTCTCACATGAGAGTGTTTGGATGTGTGGCATATGCACATACCCCAGATGACTTTAGAAATAAATTATACAAGGTGAAGAAATTTACATTTGTAGGATATAGTGATGAATATTGTAACTACCCTCCTCCCACATTTACGCAAGTTAGTTTGACCATTCGGGTAAACATGTCTAGAGATTCTACTATGATTTTATTCAAATCCCCATGTAGAGTTAAGAAATTGGAACTGGTTAAAAACAACAAATATTACCTCCTTGATGAGCTACAGACCCTTTAGGAGGCAACCAACCCTTCCAGGTGCTTAACCCCTAAGAAAACTTGTCATTTTTCTTATGTGGACCCTCAATTTCTCCCATGATGAGCCATGAATGTGACTGAGGCCTTTTAGTCACTCCCACAGAAGAGTGTGCTAGGAATTGTGGCCTTTTTTAGGCAGTTCATATCTAATTACCCCAGATTCTGAGCCACTTTTTCATAGCTAGGTATCAATCCACTACCGAGAACTTCATGAAACTCCCATAAATGAATATTAAAAATGCATGCAAGATACTAATACAAAAATTTGATTAATGAATTGATCATACCCCTACTAGCCATGATAAACATTTTGTCAAACATATCACAAATATGTAATATACAGGTCATAATAATAATTTTGTGCATGGGTGTCTCATAGTTATGCGATATTCGTAAGGAAGCATTAATTCCTTATCATAAGAGCTACATTACCATCTATTAGGTAATATATTCATTTTTCATTCATTTTCTAATCAAAGCATGTTAATATCCATAAGGAAAACCTATCATGAAACCATGCGTATAACCAACATATAACCAGAATAATATCAGTGATAGAACAACCATTAAGATCACATAATGACAAGAAAATTTACACATAATACAAAAGAGGAAAAGAGCTCTTATTAAAATATGGAAAATGGAACAACGTCAGGGACTTCTATGTACCACCTGACCATAGATTGGGCTGAACCAAAACTTTCTTTCAATGAATCACACTCGTGCCATATTCCAATCATGAATGTGGGATTCGTAACAAAACAAACCAGATCTTCCTTTGGATTAACCATATATCACACAAAGGGATTTCTAGGTCTGAAACCCTCATAAGTACCACCAGGATTTATTTCAATCCCACTGGATCACTAGGCCCTAAACAAGCATGGATTCTTATGAATATATCCAGCTAAACCATGAAGAATTTGTATGTCTCCACTCCTTGGTATTTAGCGTGTATCCTACCATAACTGGTCAAAGTATTCCTAGGCCTAATGAGGCTCCATAAACTAGTATTTATTGTGTCTAACCCACAACACCATGGCTATCTAGAAATGGAAAGGTAAGGATGAATTCTACTGTCCCAAATGGAAAAATCCATGCCAATGACAATGAGAGAACCAAATACACACATGTATGTACCATGCATGCAAAAATATAGCAAGTGAATCACACATCAAAATTGGTACCTACAAGTAATCACATTGTACACGGTTCATTATTCTCTTCCTTCCTTGATCTTTGTTCTCGTTTCCTTCTTTGCTCTTCCTTTGATTTTCTTGATCTAATGCTAGAATGCTCCAAGAATTCTCTAAGTTTCCAAAAGTTTGAGAGAGAGGTAATAGAGAGAGCTCCACCATAGAAATGAAAAAATTATATGAAGTTATCCTCATAATCGTTTTTATCAATGATGCCTCGAATTTCTTCAATTTTCCTTTATTTTCCATCATTTTCCCTCTTATGAAAATTTGTGACCTTTCACTTTCCTTTTCTCCTATTTTCTTTATTTTTATAAATAAAATTCCAATCATACCTCTTTCCTTTTCAAATACCTTTTCCAATGCCTTTGTCAATTTTCTTAGCCATAATAAATCGAATGAACATCCACTAGGATGTTTTTCCCACATTTAGCTTGGAATATGTGTCCTATGCCCTTGGTATTATTTTACAATTATTAAATTTGTTACATGGATTTTTAACTAGGGATATACAAAACCCTCCCCCTTGGGGGAACACCATCCTCGGTGTTCAATGATGCCGACAATTAGTAAAAGCACTAAAAAACCAAAACATACTACTTATGGAGCTTTATAAAACATCTAGTTGTAGTATTTACAATGACATATTATTGAAAAAATGAGAACATTCGATCTACTCAAGCTTTATAACACAAATCGTTACAATATTTATAATAGAAACCACACATAAATATGCACATTTTCTTCAACCCGCAAATAAGCATATTGTCTATGGAGATTTGTAAATCGAGCTCGATACAATATTTATAATATTATACACATATGCACATTTTCTCAACCTGCAAATAAAAGGACACGATGCTTGTATCTATAGCAGGGGAATCCATAGGCTCACACCTCCACCTTCAAAAGTAGTAGCAGGATTCACCTCCTTCCAAGGAAGTCCAGTATCCACTTTCAAAATCAAAACTGCATCCATTCCTAGCGCTACAATCCTACACCACTTGCCCTTTGAATGAACAATTAAGGACTCGTTTTTATAGGGTGCACTCCCAATATGCATCTGATTGCATTTCTAAATGAAAATGAAAAAAAAAAATCATATACCAGCCTTCCCTTCACTGCTACATAGTACCTCGGGAAATATGGTAACTCCATTCCATGCATTCACTTACCTTCCAACTTTCCTGAGTGATCCATCCCTTCACAAAGCTTCCTCACATCAGAATGTCAAACAAACAAGGTGTATACTTACCTAAAAAACATCGTACTGATCATAACATGGTCATGGAAATTAATGGAAATGATTGGGTACTAGTTTCCCACAATAAATATTATCATGAAGTGCTTTACCAACATATTTATGCTTGTTCCAATTCCTTTTATTGTTTCCAATTCTCGCAATCAGTTTCAACCACCCAACGAGGCATTTCCCATGATTTCCTGTACCAAGAAAATAATTTTCATAGATTAAAAATAAATTGAAATAAATTAACATCATACCTCATCATTAGCCTGTTAATAAGCTACACCTACAACTCTATTCACTTTGTCTCACAACAAATCATACTAGTATTTTGATCAAATAATCATGTATAAACATATCACATCAAATTAGCCCAAAATGCTACCATCATAATAAAAATAATATATCACATGTAACCATCATAAATCATAATCAAATATCACATGCATAACTAAAACTGAAATAAAATACTAATACTTATCCTTTAATTGATCCATAGTTTCTACTTTTATCCTTTTTCATTTCCGTAGGCACATTAGATTAGTAACCACAACCGAAAAATACCTAATTCCTTCTCTTTAACCATGTGCACATACACATAGTATACATCAAAACATATAAAACCACACACGACATATAACACCATACAATACATGCACCTACACCTAACATACAACACATACACCTACACCTAGCATACAACACAACACATACACCTTCACTTGGTGTATGACACAACCCATAAACCTACAAATGTAGTACAACACAACACAATATATACACCTACATCTGGTATACAACAAAACACAACACATACACCTACATTTGGTGTATGACACAACATATACCCCTACACCTGATGTACCATATAACACAATACATACACCTACATCTGGTGTACCACACAATACAATACATACACCTACATTGAGTGTACAACATAATACATATACATACATAGAGTACAACACAACTAATGCACATGTCATGATACCACAACTACATATTGCACATACACGGTATCACACACACACAAAAAAACATGTACAACATGCACACAATACCACATGTACAATCATGTAGAAAACACCATATATACAACATGCACATCACACCATATGTACACATCACTGCATATGAAACATGCACAAAGCACCATATGTACACAACATCACATATGCAACATGCACAAAGCACCATATCCAACATGAACAAAAGACCATATGTACACAATACTGCATAAGAAACATATACATAAAACCATCTATACATAGCATTTCATAAAAAACTTGTACACAACACCATATATATAGAACACCGCATGCACACATCATCATAGGTGAAACATGTACAACATATATAATACAGTAGTACTACACATCCATAGACCACACACTAAATCTAACAAGAAACCTTACCTAGATTGTCTTTCCATTATTCATGCATGGTTCATCATGCCAATAATCACACTAATTTTATTCCATTGATGTATCCCTTAGAATTACCTATAAAAAGAATAAACATAGGCATAGTATACACACATAATACAAATTCATATCCACATGATACTTGTTAGTGTTCAAGTAGGGATGATATATCCACCCTAATCCGATATTAATCTTATAAATCTGGGAGCATATCCTTTCAAGGCTACGTGCAAGGTATATGCAAGAACAAACGCTCAATCCATTCAATTGAGGGTTTACAATAAAAACTCAAAGCATTGTCGTGAAGTAGTTTAATACAGAACATTCAACAATCTGAATCATCAAGAGATAAAAATAACAACCATAGCACAACAGAAATAAATCCACACATATACACAGACGCAACACCTGATCAGAAGAGCAGGCCCAGCTCTCTGATTGGGGCTGTGTTAACTACGAAACACTTTGGAACAGTAAAACTAGATGTATTTTATTGATATATGAAATGTGATTACAACCTTCTCTTCGAAACCCCGAATTACAGGAACAATGTCCATTTTATAGACAATACAAGGGAATAACATATTTCCCTAAAACATGAGAATCGTGTGTTCAAAAATGGACTCTGGTTGAAACTGCATGAACAACAGATATTCTAAATGGAGAAAAGGGCCAAGAATAGGCCCAGGGAGTCGTTGTCCATCTGCGCATTCTCCTTTAGCTTGCTGTTACTGATTCTTGCTGCGATCTGCTGAAGCGAGGGTTCCTATCTTCAATCTGCAACCAAAAAAAGACCTTAGTGCCACAATTAGGTAAAACCCCGCAATTTTACTTCATTAATCAAAATATCCCAATCGGACAAGTCAGGTTATTTACCTCAAAATTTTATCATAACAAATGTGGGTAAATTAAGAAAAAAGGGGTAAAAAAAGATGATAAAAGTGGGCAAAGAAATATCTAAATTCGATGCCCAACATCTCCTGCTAGCTAGCTATCTGCATGCCCTCATGCAGCCCACCAACCCTGCAGATCTGGGTTCTACAACCTGTGAGCTTCATGAAGCCCGACAAGATCGTACTCCAGAGTCATTTCTGTCCCTGGGACTTTAAACCCATTTGAAAGAAGGACCTCCTTCCACCAGTCTACCAGAATGTTATAAGCTGGAGTATAGACTTCTGATGGCAGCCAAAGAATAGGATACTGAAATCGAATCCCCATCCACCGTGTGCCACATGTTTGGACACATGCCACATACCTTGGTACTCGAGTGAGTACTTGTGAAAAATTGTGTTCCCCAAAAGGCTCCCTACTTCTGACAGTTGTTGCTGACATCATCTATCTCCTCTGACAAGCATCCAGAGCTTCCTTCTGAAAAATAGTTATCCGATTCACACAAAGATCAATACACCACCTTTGTGTCCTCAACATTCTGGCTTCTTTTTCCTCAAACTTCAAAAAGGCATAATGCATGTTGAATACAGTATCTGACCTCTCATGCTCTGCCCTTATTATAAATGGCTTAGTGACTTGGTTAGATTCAAAAATGTCATAAGCCTTCCGCCAATGAATTTGATTGAAAGTATAAGAGGTGAGGGCCCTTAGATGAATGTCCCCCACATATGGGACTGGATTAAAATTCCTGTCCAACCATAGAAAATACCCATGCAAATAAAACTCACACATCAAGTGCTGAGTTGGCACATCGTGATTCCTCATAATCTGGAGGAATTGTACACCATCCTCAATCTCATAACTGACCTCATTCCTAATGCTTTCCATGTAAAATAAAAGAAAATGTTTATGCAAAAAAAAAGAATAGAAAGAATCAGGGGGGAAACATGCCATCACCTCTTGCACCAGACTGAACATTTGTTCCTTATCATTTTTCAGCTCAACCACCTGCTTTTCCAGCTGCTCCATCTTGAGCTACTGCTTGGCATGCCTCAACTTCATAATATCCATACGCTCCACATATCCGAAGATGGTTGTGGAGGCTTTCTCTTCGGTTCTTTTGATTTCATTTTTGTACTGGGCCACAGTGGATTTCCATGTTTGTAGATCGGCTATGAGGGCATATTCTCGAGCTTCAAAGGGATGTTCAAGTGGTTCTGTCTCCGTTCCCGCTTCGACCCTGTCAACCCTGGGTCTCTTGGCTCTCTATCTATACCTGTTTATCTGCTTCTGCATCTTATACACTTTGCTCCTCAAACTCCTCACTTCCATTTTCAATGGCATTGTTTCTCTAAACTGATGCTGATATCTTTTCCTGATAGGTGGTCTTCGCGACCTACCCAACTCTACTTTCTCTTGCTTCACTTGTACTTCCTCGGCTCTGACTGTTGGAGGTGAGTTCCTCGGAGCTGCCTCTGCCAGGTTGACAGATGGTCTAATTTCCGCTACCTGCCCTTCTTCTATCCTTTCTTGCTTTACCCTTTTGATACCTTCATATGCCACTGGTGGATTCTTCGGGACTGCTTCGCTTGGTCCCTCCTCTCCACCAATGGCCATTCCTTCTTCAAGTACATTTTCCTCAATCAACGGTGGCCCAGTAGGATCCCCTTGTGCTGATGTGCCTGCTGCGGTTTCTTCCAGCTGCAGCCTTCGTTTCAAATTTGGAGGCGTTGGAATGGCTACATTTTCTTCTTCTCTTTGTTGTGGGGAACGGGTTAGTCGTGCCCCCTTTAGAAAAAAGATGGGAAACTGGAACAGATTTTCTCCATCCAATCCTGGGGTTGACAGTGGCTCTTATGGAGCAGTGTCGGCCTCACTTCTCGCTTCACCTACCATTTCCCTTGCAGCTTCCATAGTCGAGGTGGTCATGACTATTTTCTCCACAAGTTCCATATTAGCAGGGGATCCCTGTGGAGTGGCCTCTGTGCCAATTACTCTGTCTGTCTACTAAACTGGCTCCGCAGACTGGGCTGGTTCTTGTGGAGCAGCCTCAGCCGAAGTGCCAGTAAGAATTTCTAAAACTTCAATTGGTTCGGCTTGCATTTGTAAAGCTGACTCCTCTTCACATCCCTCAGCCTCCATCTCCATTTCTTCAGGCTCTTCCTGATCAACATAATTGTCCTCCTCATCTCCCTTGTAACATACCCCGATAACCTCGTAGAAAAATGCAGGGAGTTAGGAATTTTTTCCCAACATTTACAAATGTGTAACCTTATAAATTACTTTATGTATTTCCACATTAACCATTTAAATACCCGTCATCATCACTTAGATAAATATTTAGTAAAACTCATAGTGAGTTACACAACCATTAATTTTCCTTGTTGTAGCATATTAATTCAAATTTCTTGATATAACTATGCATCGATCCCATCATCATTTTAACTCAATTAGTACATCGCCTAACATCACATCATGAAAGAAATTAACATCACAAAAAGAACACAATGAACAATCACATCATTAGACACCGATATACCCTAGAAACCCTGTAGGGTGAAAACCAACAAACATTTAGTTTTATTATTAAAGACTCGTGAGGGTTGTCACCCCTCAGTCAATGGTTATAAGGGAGTCCATCCCTTCACCATTGTCATAAAAATTACATAGAAAAATAATCTTAAACGAAACATAACTAGCTATAAGTGATTACAATCATCATGATACCATTTACCCACGAATCATCAATCTCTGTCTTTGTAGTCAGATTGTTTCCTTCAGGGGTTCATTGTGCAATTGGAACTACTAAACCTGCATGGACTAACAACTCTTTATATTCCACAATGTTAAAAATGAAAATTCCTTCTCTCAAGTCATTCCTTTTTTCATGATTAGATAAAATATTAATAAACCAATAATCAATCTCTATTTGTGACACTTCAACAAATATTTGTATGCATGTATAAAACATAGCCACATTGACATTAGTTTCCTTATTTAACATAATTTCACATGAATTAGTAACAAATAAATCATTATCAAGCATCTTCCTTCTAAAAAACACTAACAAAATCTTGCATGTACTTTCATATTATTTCTAAAAGAAAGCTAACATACTATATGATAATATTGTGCATGCAAATGCATAACAAGATTTCAAGATAACTATCCCAACAAGCAATTTCTCCTGTTGCCTACTCTTATGTTTTCTTTTTAAAATGGATTAATGCAATAGATGTTATACTTATGCATGTGAATACATGTTCTTTTCCAAAAACATATTTTCCATCCAAGATCTATTCATAATGGTTATTATTTATAACAATGCCAACTCTATTTCAAACAAAGTTAACGTATAAGTTATAGTTTTGTGCATGAAATAACATATCTTGTTCTTCCTACATGTAAAACATATATTTCTTTCCAAAAGAAACTAAATAAATATTTCATGGAAAAATAAACACATTTCTTTTCCAAGGGTCAAATGCATACCACTTATTATTTCATGCATGCAAAGTGACATTTCCCTCTCATCCAAAAGATATAACCAATAGCTATGCATAATATTCTCCCAAGATAAAGCTAATGCCATAGATAATCCCTTTAGGTTTGCAAAATACATATCATTTTTCCCAAAATAGGTCTAACACAATAAATATTATGTGATTTCATTTTCGTTTTCTCTAGAAATCTAATACTAAAAACTATTCCCATGCATATAAGCATATATGTTTCTCTAAATAATCTTACATAATAAAGCATGTGATTTACCATGCATATAAGCATATATGTTTCTCTAAATAATCTTACATAATAAAGCATGTGATTACCCTTTTTCCTCTCCAAGAATCTAATCCAATAATGCATACAAGGATATATTTTTCTCTTCTATTCATTTTGAAGAGTTTTAACACAACAATTATTTCCTTGCACACAATTATGTAATGTTCCAAATGGGAAAAATAGGCTCATTCGGGAATATCTTAAGATATTCCACTATGGAATCACAACAATATGGAATTACACCAATAGATCTAAACCAGAGATAGACTAGTAGGACATTTACTGGATGAATCACCTTCACAAGGAAGGGTGAAATCCAGAGGCTTCCTGGCCCGTTCCAAACTCTGTCTATAGAAGAATGGTAAAACATAGCAATTGTGGGAATGAAACACTCCTCTTAGATTTTTCTGCTCTTAGGAACCTTAGATCTGAATATCTAAAAAATTGATCCAAAAGAGAAGCAAAAACCAACCAAGGAAGAAGCGGGAAATTCCACTCTCAGGAAAATCTGCAATAAGCTCAAGGAGGACGTTGTATAAGCGAGCTAGTGTGAAAATAACGTAGAATAGGGCTGGGTTACCTTATTTTAGGCTGTGTGGGACCTACAAGAAGATTTTTATAAAAAATAAATGATTTTAGAGGGTTTAAACAGATCTCCCACAATCAACACTAGATGAAAATCAACTAAAGGAGAGAGCTGGTAAATAGAGAAATCCTCCTTCAAGAATTGCGCAATTTCTGCTAGAAGACACTGGAAATCAGCCATTAGACTCATGTTATAGTATGGCATCAAGAAATAATATCTATAATCAATTTCCTTTGTAGAGCCATTGGATTTACATGAAGCAAGAGCAAGAATCCTTCAGAAATAATAGCAGAAACAAATGAAAAAGTTGCAGAAAGACTTGACAGCATTTTATATGAAGAGCTTCAGCTGTTGTAGGTTAACATTCAGATCTAAAACTGATATATGGCTGAAACATCAGATCCATACCAAATCTGGAACTACTCAACCTTCATAACAAGATCCCCTTGGGGTTTTATCAAAATAATGCGTAAATAAGTGTAGATATAGCTTCTAATACACTAAAATTTTTATTACAAATAAATTCAATCATTATAGAATCATGACCCATATGCAAACAAAAATATTTTCTAATAATATGGTTACTTATCTCTCGATGCATGCTTGAAATACTCTCTTCCTCTTCCTTGGCTCCATTCTCCATGTATTCTCCCCTTCCCCTCTTCTATTTTTCTCATAGGCTTATAATAAAATAGAATTAATAGAATGGAATAGATTTTATAAATCATAAAAGTATTCCAACATTTTTCTAAATCATAAAATAATTCCATATTTTCTAAATTATAAAAGCATTCCAGCTTTTCTAACTCAAAAAAGCAATCCACAAATCTCTCATGCTTTTATTTTTAAAGCTATATTTGTTTTTTCCTTGTGAGAAAAATATCACTTATCCATTATTTTTCCAAATCTATTACTCATTATTTCTAAAACACATAAAATATACCAACTTGGAAATATAATTTATTTCCATAGAAGAATTTAAATTATTCTAAATAAAATAATTAAGAAATAATTCTTCCAATATTCTTATAATTAAGAATTACAAGAATATTCTTCATGTAATATCAATATAATAATTAATAATATTTAATCATTTAATAACCCTCATTTTATGAGATTTTTTATGGTGGCTTACGCGAGGGATATTACATCCCTGCATGGCCTCGTCCTCTTGCATCATTTTAGGTTCCTCTGCCCTAGCAGCTATGGCAGCTTCAATTTCTTCTTCAGTGGAGTTTCGAAACCACTCCCACGGAATCAAAATCCTATCAATAGTGTTCAATTCTAATAATCGCACCATTCCATGGTGAGAAAGGACCGCTAGCACCTGTCGCACCTCTCGAGCCGAGTTT
The DNA here is from genome assembly GCA_034641835.2 of Pinus albicaulis. Lineage (NCBI taxonomy): Eukaryota > Viridiplantae > Streptophyta > Pinopsida > Pinales > Pinaceae > Pinus > Pinus albicaulis. The sequence goes on from JAXQQM020062159.1 coordinate 15,752, forward strand.
TCCATTAGATTCAAGCTTCTCAAAAGAAAATAAGGTACATTCATTAAAAAAGCTTCCACTTGGGGAAACCGCAGGTGTGCTAGTATTCGCAGATGGTATTTAAAGACAGTAGAATATCTCCCTTCGCAGGTTATGTATTTGATTACATCCTTTGTAATATCACTCCATGGCCGCGATAATGACATTCTATCATACCCCCAGCCTTTCTGTGTAATACTCTCCCTGGCTTGGAGAAAAGCTTCAGGGAATTCTGGAAGAGGAGTTCTTCTGGAAAACCATCGTTCACCTCCCTGTGGTAGTCTGCTAACCTCTACAATTTTTTCCTCTGTAACTGAGATTTCGAGTCCGCGAACCCAAGAAACTCCTCCTTCTAGGTTTAGTGCAAATTCTTTCGTAATTTCCTCATCCCAGCCATTTAGTCTATCCAAGTAGACGTCCCAACCTGCATTTACAAATATCTACCATAATTCCCGATTGCACCGGATCCTTGTTGAATCGTCAAGCTCATGGCGCACAGATCGACCACACATTTTTGCGAAGGTGGAAGCGGCATGATGGCTACAGTCGGCTGGCGGGGGAAGAGTGGTAGGCTCCGAACTATTAGTAATTGTAACGACGTCATGGCCATTTCCAAATATAATGGATAAAACAGTACTAGTATGTTCAAAATTAATTAACAGATTGCAGTGGTACTATTAGATACTCTTGGTTTTAATATGGAATGTTTACAAGGTGACTGATGTGACTCTTATACGTGCAAGTATGCATCCAAACTCAACGGTATAATTACAAGGTACTTAAAGTCATTAAATTTAATTTAGTAATGGTCATGTGTCATAAGTGCCTTTGTTAAGTACGTCGTCAATTATTATGACGGTACCTTCCCCCCCCAACTTAAAGTGGCGGCCGTCCTTGGCACGCTCTAACTGTCCTTTCAAAATATTTAATTAAATCCGTAAAAATCAGCGGAGATGTACCTGTGGACTTACCTTAAGGTGGAGTAACATCAAAAAAAAATTTCATGAATAGTGAGTAGCAGCAAAAGTGAATGATGGTAGTTGCAGAGTAATGGCAGTTGCGGAGTAACGGCAGTGACGGAGTAACAACAGCTATGGAATCAGACCAGCTATGGAGTAACAATGCCAATGGTGTAACAACAGCTTCGGAATAGAAAAAATCTTTATAGTAACATCATCGATGGTGTAACAGAAACTTCGAAGTAACTTCCGAGTAATAGAAGCAGCGATGTAGCAGCAACTTCGAAGTAACAGCAACAGCGGTGTAGCAGCAATTTCGGAGTAACAGTAACAGTAGTAGCAGTACTTCGGATTAACAGAAACAACAGTGTAATAGAAACTTCAGAGTAACAACAATAGTAGTGTAGCAGCAATGCCGGAGTAACAACATCTTTAATTCCTGAAAAAAACAAGTGAGAAATAACCACTTTTTTTTTTTTTTTAATTCCTTTTTTTTTCTTTTTATTTTTTTAATGCGGGGTGAGAGTGTCTTCTGTTGAAATAATCATTAAATCAGCTTAATGTGAAATGGTTTTAACAAAGGAATCTTTAGAGGCTGGATGATTATATACTTTTAGACGGTGTCCATTTACTACAAATGAAGTCTTATTCTCATCAATTGTAATTAGTCTAACTGTTCCATTATCAAACATCGCACCCACTTGATATGGTCCCATCCAGCAAGTACGAAGTTTGCCATTGAAGTCCTTAAATCTGGAGTCATACAATAACGCCCAATCCCCTTCATGAAACAACTTAGTTTTAATGAATTTTTCATGCCATTTCATCCTCTGCTATTGAACAGCAGTGGTTCTCTAGACAGTTGTTGATCGGATCTCCTCCAACTCATTCAACTGTTCCATTTGGTGCTTCTGTGCTTCTGACAAATCCAAGCCTACTTCCAGGGTTGTTCTGAGTGTGTTGATTTCAAATTCCACTAGAAACAGGGGAGATTTCCCGTAGAATAATTCAAAGGGGGGAAATCTTGTTGTATTGCACCATGTTGTCCTATAGGCCCATAAAGCTTTTGGAAGTTTCTGTGCCCAATCCTAGCAATGAATTGCTACTGTATTTGTCAAGATATTTTCCAATACCTTGTTTGTACTACCTAGTTGTCCATTCACCTATGGATGATAGGGGGTTGTTATTCTGTGTTTGACCCCATACTTCTACATCAATTTCTTTATCATATGAGATGTGAATTGTGATCCTCCATCTGATACAATTTCTCTCAAAGTCCCATACCTAGCAAAGATCACTTCAAAAATAAATTCGGACACTACTTGCTCTGTTTCCCTTGTGATTGCTCTAGCTTCCACCCATTTGGTTACATAATTAGTACAAAATAGGATGTAAGCTTTTTGATGAGAAGGTGGGTTAAAGGGGCCAAAAAAATCAATGGCCCATCTCTCAAATGGTTCAAGGACTATCTGGGGTTGAAGAGGCATTTCATCTGCTTTCCCAGGCTTTCCCATCCTTTGACAGCTATCCTCCACAGGGTCCATCATGTGCATCCTTTAGGATCTCATAAATATCATCTCTTGCCACACAACGTCGAATCTGCTGATCAATCCCTATATGGAAAATATATCCTGCCATCCATGAATAACGGGTACTCTTATGAATGATCTTCCACTTCTCCTTATAAGATAAGTGACGGGGCACTTCACCTGTAGCAATATAATTATCAATATCTGCATACCACGGAGTGTTAGTATATACTGCAAAAATATGCTCATCTAGAAAATTATCATCAATTGGCATATTCTTACCATCATGTTCTAACCTAGATAAGAAATCTGCAACCACATTGTCCTTCCCTGGTTTTTCTACTATAGTGATATCAAATTCCTGTAGTAGCAATAGCCATCGTGTAACACGACTAGAGGTAAAGGTTTATTCATTAAATACTTGACAGCAACATGATCAGTGTTCACAAAGGTAGAATACCTGGTAATATAATGTCGGAACTTGTTGATGGCATAGACAACAACGAGGAACTCCTTCTCAGTCACCGTGTAATTTAATTAAGCCGGAGCCAGATTTTTACTAACATAGTAGACTTCATAAGGGACTTTATCTTCTTGCTATCCTAATACTGCACCAATTGCTGTTTGAGAAGCATCTGTGTGAATATGGAAATGTAACGCCCAGTCTAGTCAATTAAGAACTAGAGCACTACAGACTAATTCCTTAATCTTTGCTAAGGCTACCTCATAGTCCTCTGTCCACACAAATTCTGAATCTTTTGTCAGTAATTGAAATAATGGGTGGGCTACTTTTGCAAAATTTTCGATAAAGCACCTATAATAACTAGCATATCCAATAAAACTACGTGCATGTGTGGGCGTTTTAGGTGTTGGAAAATTCAGAATTACCTTTACCTTTGTTGGGTCCATCTTGATTCCTTCAGCTGAAAGAAAATGTCCCAGAACAATTCCTTATTCCATCATCATGTGACACTTTACTGTACTCAGGGAAACATGCGCTTGTATGCACCTTTCAAGGACTTTTTCTAAAAAAATTTAGCCCCTCTAGGAATGAGTCCCCATAGGGAGTGAAATCATCCATATAGATTTCAACACGATCATCCATTAAATCAATGAAGATTCCCAAGATTTCCCTCTGAAATGTTGCAGGGGCATTACATAGGCCAAAAGGAAGGACCCGGTATGCAAATGTTCCCCAAGGGCATGTGAAAGTGGTCTTGTCCTGATATTCAGGAGAAATTTTGATTTGGTTGTATCCACTAAACCCATCTAGAAATAAGAAAATTTTCTTACCAGCCAATGTGTCTAAGACTTGATCGATAAATGGCAGAGGGAAATGATCCTTCTGCATTGCCTTATTTAACTCTCGGAAGTCCATGCATATTTGGCACTTACCGTTTTTCTTAGGAACCATTACCAGTGGTGAAACCCATTTGCTGTCTGAGATAGGGTAGATAAAACCTACGTCTAGTAATTTCTGAAGCTCTTCTTTCACAATGTTTTTAAATGTCGGGTTCATCCTTCTCTGAGGCAGTATTATAGGGTGAAAATCTTCTTTGATGTATATATGATGGGTGCACAAATTATCAGGGATCCCCTTCATGTCTGAGTAATCCCAGGCCAAAGCTTCCTTATACTTCTGAAGAACATCTATCAGTTGCCTCCTCTAGGACTCTGACAGACCTAGATTGATATTCAAGGTTTTTCCTTGTTCTATCTCCACTTGGACGCTTTCATGAGGTGCATCAATATCTTCTTCTAATTCTTCTGTTGTCTCAATATCTTCCTGAGTCTCACAACTTAAAATAGATTCTAATGCTTCTTGATTTAATTCTAAAATGGAACAAAGATCGTTCATAAAGGAAGTGATCACATCATCTTCTGATTCCATCTTCAACTGAAGGGCCTGCCCGATAGTAAGGACCAGTCTCACCTCTTCCTCTTGTTCTTCGACCTCCATCATAGATATATCCTCCTTGCTGGCTACTGAATTCTTCGATGCATCTGGTTTTCTCGGTGGGTATAGCACCAAATTCTTGGTGTTATGACCATTGGAACTAACAATATTTCCTTATCGGCATCCAATATAAGCGTTTGCAGTAGCCAGCCATGGCCTCCCAAAAATCAAAGGGTGGCCTCCCACTAAATACTATGTATGCAACACCAAGAAATCAGCCCAGTAATGTCATGCATCTACTAAAATTGTTACATCCTCCAACTTTCCCACAGGCTTGACTATGGACCTGTCTGCCAATTCGAGCACTGTAGGTGTATACTTCAAATTTTCAAGGCCTAATGTATGCATGGTTTTAGTAGTGATGACATTGATGGCAGCACCCAGGTCTACCAGTATGTTTGGAATCTCTACCCCATTAATATATACTATCAGAACTAGGTTTCCCTAGTCTCCATACTTTACTTGTGTTGATTTCCCCATCATGAAGTTCGATAGTTTTCCCATAACATGTATAGTGAGGGGGTCCTTGGTTTTCTTTGCAGGTTTCTTCAAACAATACTCCCTAAGAGTCTTTACATATATTGGCACATATTTCATGGCTTGTAACAAGGGAATTTTAACAAATAAATTATGTAATTCTCCTAGTAAGTCAAATTCAGCTTGTGGAGTGGGTTTACTCACAATCACTCTCTCTGGGTAGGGTGGTTAAGATTGAGATTGTTTTACAGGAGGCGCATTAACAGTTTTTTTCGGTTCTTTATCAGTTGGATGTGCCTCTTTGTCTTCATTATCAAGCTGCTCAATGATAATCAGAGGGGGTTGAACATTAACTTTTCGGCCAAATCACAAATTCATTTCATACATATCTACCATAGAAATGCTATAAGAAGGCAGGTTAAGGACATCAGCCTAATGAGCTCCTTTATTATTGGGTTTAGGGTTAGGCTGCATTGGAAGCTGAGGATGGACACGTTGGTTACCAAGAGGCAAAGTGGAGTGTAGTTGGAGCTACTGAGGTATCTGTTGTTGTGGCATCTGCTAAGGGAACTTCCCTATAGATGGTCCTCGCCAAGTTGGAGCCCATGATGAGCTCATACTAGCCTGAGGGTTCCATTACTGCCATAGTGGGTGTTGGTACTGTGGCCACATAGGGGAGCAAGGTATGGGTTGGGGATTCATGTTATAATTATTGAAATACTGAGATGGATCCAAATACATACCTTGATTTCCTATTGGTGGTTGAAATTTCCACGGCTTCTTGGTGCCCATAAGATACAACTGCTCTATGTCCTCCGCTGCTCCTTGAAATATTTCTTTCAGGCCTGACAAGGAAGGGCATGAGCTGGTAACATGATTTAACTCATAGATGTCACACTTCTCTATATACTTTAATGTACATTCCCTTTCTAAATGATTCTTCTTGCATTTCGGATAGAATATCGCCATATCCCTTTCCTGCTCCAACTGCTTCTTCTTCACTTGTAAAGTATCCATCTGTGTTGACACGGTACTAAGAATGTCTGTCTTCAGGTTGTCTAACATGTTCCCAATTTTTTCTTTCATAATACCCCCACTAGATCCTTTTACTTGTTGGGTATGTGTTGGGTATGTGTTACTTGTTGGGTACGTTGCGTTGGGCGCAGCAGGGGGGTCACTGGGGGGGCGGCAGCCCCCCCTGCCGGGGTCCGAGGCAGCACCCCAACGAAAAAAAATTTGGTATGCGGTCCCACTCATATGCGGACCCACCCATGTTTTGTGCATGATTTTGCACATGGTTTTGGGGTATGATGGTTTTCGGCCCCTGGTATTTTGTAGATCCGGTCAAGGGAACTATGGTTATGTTCTAATCCAGGGTTAATGGATTGGGGTTTATGTATGCTTAGGCATGTATATATATGTGTTGTAACACTAAAAGGAATATAATGAAATATCAAGCTGGTCATCCCGATTTGGGATCCAGGGGAAAATATCTGTGTTTATCTGTTTTATGTTTTATGCTCTCGCCATTGTTTATTTTCTGTTATAAGATTCGTGTGTAGATAATTTTTGTTCAGGGTTTAAACCTACATTTGGTATCAGAGCTGTTTCGGCTTCAAGGGGACGCCTTTGCTATTGAGGGTTTTTTGCTCGATCCTGAGGTAGACCCTGTTCAGTGGGAGATCTGCGGGATTGATTATTGCAGTAAAAGAAGATGGCGAGCGGTGGAAAGATAGAGATTGAGAAATTTAATGGTTAGAGTTTTGAGTTGTGGAAGCTCAAGATGGAGGATCTGCTGGTGGATAAAGATCAGTGGATCGCGGTAGATCCAGGTACTAAACCAACGACAATGTCAGATGAAGACTGGAAGAAACTAGATCGGAAGGCTAAGAGCACAATACGGTTGTGTGTATCAGATTCAGTATTGTTGAATGTATCTGGGGAAGCTACAACGAAGAATTTGTGGGAAAAAATTGGGACTTTGTACCAATCTAAGTCTCTGGTAGTAAGTTGTTCCCGAAAGTGCCGTATACCCTAAGGATGAAGATGGAGACTCGTGACAGAGCATCCGAAACCCTTCAATACCGTGTGTCGGCTGTCATCCGTTGACATTAAAAATCCTATTTAAAGACATGCATTAGTTTTTTAACCCTGTTGTTCTCTACCAGACTCGTGGGACAATCTGGTTATTGCAATAGGTAACAATACAACTACCTTGAATTTTGATGACATTGTCTCAGCCTTGTTGTCGGAGGAAATGGGACGGAGAAATATGGAGGGCCAGAATGGAGATGCCTTATCTATACGAGGAAGGTCCCAAAATATAAACAAGAATAAGGTTTTGAGTGGGAGATCCAAATCTAGAGGGAGATCTAAATCTCCTGGAAAGTTTGTAAAGGTATGCTGGAAATGTGGAAAGGAAGGACACTACAAAAGGGAGTGCAAATCTAAAGCTCCTGAGAAAGGAAAGGGATTTGATGATGCTCCCTCTGCAGAGGCAAAAACCACCTCGGATGAAGATGGGGATGTGTATTTGGCTTCTTCTTCAAATACACATGTAGATCATGAGTCATAGTTGATTGACTCAGGTGCATCCTTTCACTTCACTCCCCATAGGGAGTGGTTCTGCGAGTATGAGAAATATGATGGTGGTGATGTCTTCCTAGGGGATGATAGGAAGGCCGTGACTGGCTTTGACGCTGGTCGGGTTTGCCGTAAGATGGGAGGATAGGAACACCTCTTCCTCCTGTTCTACATATTCCCGCATTGGCCAAAAATCGATTTGGGGCAAGATGGATGATGCAGGTGTAAAAACAATGTTCGAGAAAGATGCCTGTAATATGGTTCAGGGAGCACTGGTATTAATGCGGGGAGTTTGGATTGGAACTATGTACAAGTTTCAGGGTAGCACTATTATTGATGGGTGCAATAGTTCTGTGGTTCCCGAAAGTGCAGCGGAAAGCCTAGTAGTCTCTCGAGAAAAGACCGTGCTATGGCATCAAAGGCTTGACATATTGGAGAGAAGGGCCTTCAGATATTTCATGGAAATGGTATGGTAGAAGGTATGTCTAATAGCTCTCTGGATTTCGATTTCTGTGAACATTGTGTATATGGGAAGCAAAATCGGGTGAGTTTTCCTTCTAGTGCTAAGAGGGCAAACAAGATATTAGAGCTTGTGCACAGTGATGTGTTTGGGCTCGTGGCTGCCCATCACTGGGAAAGTCTATGTACTATGTTTCATTCCATGTATTATGACTTTGAGCAGTGGCATGGATATATTTCTTGAGGAAGAAATCTGGAATCCTTTGACAAATTTAAAGAATTTTAAGCTCTGGTGGAAAACCGACAGAGAAGAAGATAAAGGCGAGGATAGATAATGGTGGGGAGTTCTGCAAGAATGAATTTGAAGAGTTCTGTAAGAAGTGTGGTATACCACGACAGAAGACTACTCCATATACACCTCAGCAAAATGGAGTTGCAGAAAGAATGAATAGAACACCGATGGAAAAGGCAAGAAGCATGCTCAGTGGTACCGGGTTAGGACAAGAATTCTGGGCAGAGGCAGTGGAGACTGCATGTTACTTAGTTAACAGATCACCTTCATCAGCGTTGGAGGATAAGACTCCACATGAGGTATGGACCGGTAAGAAACCCTCTCTTTCACATCTAAGGGTATTTGGATGTGATGCATATGTACATGTTCCAAAGGAGAAAAGGACCAAGTTGGATAATAAATCTGAAAGGTGCATCTTTATTGGGTATAAGGATGGTTTAAAGGGTTACAAGCTTTGGAACCCAGAAACAAGGAAGGTTGTGTACAGCCGAGATGTGGTGTTTAAAGAGGTGAAAGATGTTGTTACACATGAATTCCTACCAAAGGAACCTGAGAAGATAGAGTTTGAGCTAAAGGAGGATGAATCAGACTCTACAACAGAAGAAGACTCAAAAGATGAAGAGCCACAAACTCCAGCTTTGAGAAGATTAGTTCGGGAAAGAAGGCAACCAGAAAGGTATATTCCATCTGCTTTCTGTTCAAGCTTTGCCTTAACTATAACTAATGATGAACCCAGAACTTTCAGGGAGGCAGTGAATTCAGAGGATGGAAAACTCTGGAAGGAGGCCATGGTTGATGAAGTGGCATCCTTGCACAAAAACGATGCATGGGATTTGGTGGAGTTGCCAGCTGGAAGGAAGCCCATTGGGAGCAAATGGGTGTTTAAAAAGAAGATGAATGTAGAAGGAAAGGTGGAGAAATACAAATCTCAGTTGGTATCAAAAGGTTATTCCCAAGTGCCGGGAATTGATTTTGGTGATATTTTTTATCCTGTTGCCAAGGTTAATTCTATTAGATTACTTCTATCTGTTGCTACTGCATTTGATTTTGAGATAGAACAGATGGATGTGAAGACATCATTTCTTCACAGGGATCTAGAAGAGGATATCTACATGAAGCAACTTGAAGGCTTTATGGTGAAGGGTAAGAAAGAACTAGTATGCAGGTTGAAGAAGTCTTTGTATGGGTTAAAACAGTCACCAAGGATGTGGTATCAGAAATTTGATACCTTTATACTGGGACTTGGCTTCACCAGAAGCAAGGAGGATCACTGTGTTTATTTTAAATTAATTGGTGACCGTGTTATTTATTTGGTCTTGTATGTGGATGATAGGTTGCTGATTGGAAATGACAAAGAGATTATCCAAGATTTGAAGACCCAACTATTCTCCAAATTCGACATGAAGGATCTTGGTGCTGCAAACAGTACAAGAAAAAAGGACATTGGTGAGGGGCGAAAATTGTCACCATAAGCTCATTGGTGAGGGTCAAAAGAGATTTCGTCACTAAAAATTGAACGTCACCAAAGGTGGTGTCGTCGAAAGTATAGGTGTTGTGGTGACATTCAAGGTCTGTCACCAATAATGATTTATAGTGACGGATAGTGACCATCACCATTTCATATGAGCAATGGTGACGGACAATCACCTCCGTCACCAAAAAACTGAACGTCACCAAAGGTGGCATCACCGAAAGTATGTGTTGTGGTGACATTCAAGGTTCATCACGAATATTGATTATAATGACAGATAGTGACCGTCACCATTTCATATGAACAACAACGATTTTTTGTGACGGAACTTTCATGGCCGTCACTACTAGTGCATATATATGTCGACGTTCATTGACCATCACCATAAACTCATTGGTGACATCAAGGTCCGTCACGAATAATGACTATAATGACAAACAATGACCCTCACCATTTCATATCAAAAACAAATATTTATGGTGGAAGACCTTTAATGGTCGTCAATATTGATGCATATATATGGTGGCATTCGTTGACCGTCACCATTTCATATTTTGGTGAGGGTCGAAAAATGTGACCATAAGCTCATTGGCGATGGTCAAAAGAGCATATGTCACCAAAAAATGATTGTCGTCATTCCCTATGAATATCAGGGCACGATGGAATTGAACCACCAACCTCTTTCTTGTAAAGCAGGTGCTCTTCCATTGAGCTAGCACCCTTTAAAGAATTAGCATTTAAACTAGCAATTTCCCCTAAAGGTGCAAAGATACACCGAAGGAATAGAAAATCTAGGAAAATCAAAAGTTGCTAGAAATAATATGTTCAATATACATAATAAAAGGACAATAAGAATAAATTTTGATATAATCTAACAAAGCATGTCCTACGTAGGAGAATAACTGAAAAGAACAACTATAAATTTGAATCACAACATAACAATATAAAAGAACTTGCAATAGGAAAGGAACAATTCCATAGTTTGAGAAATATGAACAATCCATGGGCTTGTTCTTATATATTGATATAGATAATGAAATAGAAATCTAGATTTATGAAATTCAAGTATCACACAAGAATGTCTTGAACAAATATCAATATGTAAAATAGTATTTTTTTTTTCATTTGGATTTACCTTGTAGAACCTTGAGAAAAAGTTTCCACGGAAACGACCAATAAACATAACAACATGGACCTCTGGAGAAATTGTGCAGGGGATAAAATATGAAGGTAAAGCACTAGAGAATTATTCAAAGCAAATGATGAAAAGCGTATCTAGAAAGAACTAAGAACCCTCTGAAGTAAACCACACATTTATCATCATGACTAGTACACTTGAAAAAAATGATTAGAATAAATTATGATCTATTCCACCAAAAAACAATGAATTTTTACACTAAAATACAGTTTCAAATTAATCACTAGCATGATGCTAACTTCTCTGCAAAAATAGGGAAGTTTCAAGACAATGTATAATAGCTTGCATGGAAATCGTGTTGATAAAACCTTCTAAAGAATAAGACCACAACAGTCAACAAGAGTGACATCATACTTAAAAGTGAATTAACGAATCTTCATAACTTGCATTGGTTCCTTATCCTTCATCCAACCCTAAAATTTTAGACCGAGGTTAACATTTTGAAGGGAAATTAAGAAAAGTCACATGATCCTGTGAAATAAGATTTTTATCACTACCATTAACTATAATGAAATATTTTTGCATGAACAAAGAATCCTTGTCTAAAGTGAAGTAGTCAGTGATGATTAAGACTAATTGTGGGCTTAGAATTGTTTTTCCATTTTTTTTTTGAATTGTTAGAATTACCATACTTAGTAGCAGAGGCATTTCCACCATGGATTGGGAAGTCCACAACAACCACTTATGTAAGTGGGATTGTTGACTATATTCATTTTAACCTTCTCCTTCCTTTTGCTCATCCACTGAAATATGTGTTGAGAACTCTTTGCTTAAGACATCCCTCATTAGAATGGGCAGACCATTAGTGATAATCAAAATATTCTCGTAAAATTTACACTATCATTATAATTGATTTTGGGCTAAAATTTAGAATTATGGGTATCTTTTTTATGCCTTGTAAAAAAATGAAGATGACAAGGGGAAGGAGCAGAAGAATAAGGATTAGAAAACATCCACTGAGAGGAGCTTGAATTTTTTTCAATGATGCTCCATCTTTAGGGATCACTTCTGTAACTTGCTTTCAATATTCAAGGCAAGCCAGAAAGCCTTGCTCCAATGAACTGAGTGCATATAAATTCCATCTTGTGTTGAATATGAAATAGGAGACACTTGATAAAATTGAAACATTAATCCCCGACGATGAATTTTTCAATATACTAATGAACAATCAGTACCATCAATTTTCAGAGAGGCAGCTACTACTAAGTAGCTCCTTCCTAAGAGGTTAGAAACATTGTCTAATAACTATTTTGTAGAAGCCATCGAAATCACCCAACAAGAACCACATTGCACACAACATGTTGAGTTGTGGGAGAAATAATCTTAAATTATAATGCACCCTTCTGCGAGAGTAACGACATTTTGGAGAAAAAAAAATGCCTATGATAAGTGATATACCTGCTAGAGGTATAGAAATGCTGCCAGCAGATCAGGAGGTTGGTCCAGACCCCAAGAGATATCTATGGAACAACCCCGAACCCAAGTAGCTCTGAGGTTATGGTAGAAACATTGAGAAGGAATGTTAAGGAAAAATTCTTGCAATTAGACTAAACTCAGAGGATAACTACGAACCAAGAGTGACAAAGTTCTAGATAGTTCCTTATTCTCAAGAGGCTACAAGCTCATGCAACACTAGAAGGTTATTTTATTGGGCAAAGATAATGCTATGTGCATCTTGCAGATGCAAACTTCTCTTGCACATGATGGGAAAAAGGGCTTGCAAAAAGATGCCATGTGTGCGGTATCAACACACACAACATTCTCTTTTTCCCAATGCACTAACCTTCTAGTTGTGGCCAAATAGCACTTGGGTCACAGTGGCAAGGCTTTCACTAGCAGGCACTTACCAAATCTTCCATAATTTGTGCTATTGTACCAGAACTAGATCTTGGACCTATGCTAAGATGTGAGGTGTTTCCACTGCACGACATCAAGCAACGTGTTTAGCATTCAGAGATGACAAACTTGAGAATCACCTTGACCAGGGAAAAACAGCCAAAAAGAAACGAACAAATAATAATAATAATAACTCTAGACGATTATAAATAAGAAACCCTACTATCACTGCAATGGAGGTGTAGGCCTTCACTTTTTTATTTTTCATTATAATTTGCACAAAATCCCTCCAATCCTAGCATGTCACATTTTTTCATTTAGCAAGAGTTAAATACTTTTTCATTTGATCACGTATGAATCCCAATGGAAAGCTGGTATTATATATGCCATACATAATAATTAGTAAGCCAAAAAAAGTAAATGAAATGTTTCAACTGTAAATTCTTATCATGAAATGTTAGTTACAGTAACAGCAATGGTATGCCAATTGCATAAGCCATATGTATCTCCTGTGGAAAGGCTGATTGTAATCCCCGTGTGAGCCAAAATCTCAATAAATAGCAACATAAAGAACTAATATGCAACATAATTATTGTAGAAACTATTTATAAATGGGAAAGGTAGTGAATTATGGAATAGCATATCATTCGTACTACCTATTTAGTTGCTTAACCTGCAATATCTACTATCATTTTCAATTTCTTTATTATTTTGGTACATTTCTCATTTTATCTAGAATTACAGTGAGATAGTTGTCTGATAATTGGTCATATTATAGTAGTAATGTCATCAATATAGGAAATCTAGTTCTTGATTGAAAACGAGAGCAGGACATAAGGAAAATCATTGCCACAGGGTAAAACTATGATTGACAACTTCTTATTGGAATGTATATTATTTGGAGTTAAATACAAACTATGATTATTTGTGGTAATGCTTTGGATGTTGGAGAATAGACATTCAAGAAAGTATTTTCATTGTAACACGTCTACAATGTAGTTGTAGATCCTTTTTCACCTTGGTTTCTATTTTCTACAATGGCTTATAGTGGTAGCATGATGCGTGCATTAGATATTTTCTTCCAATGTTCTAGTGAACCTGGTATTTTCAAGAGGGTCATAACCTATTAGGAAAGAACTTATTTTTTCATAAGAGGCATTCCTAGAAAAAATTGTTCAAGAGGCCAATCTGCAAGAAAAAATTATAATATATATTGTGACTTCTCCAAAGCTTGAAACTTATTCAATGGTTGATACTTCACTAGTTAGTCAATAATGCAACAGTGTTGAGAAACTAAAACACAGTGGTGACTTGCAGGTCATGTTTGCATTATGCTAGTACAAGCTTAGTCTATTCAGAGGCCTACCATATGCAACAAAAGAGATTTGCAGAGAAGCTTGCTATGTGCACTATTGGAATTGTATGACAAATGAAATAGTTAGTTTATATATCTTCAACGATTTTGAATTAGGAAAGAAGCCCTTAAAATGTACATCCATCATAAGACTAAGTTGAGTTCAATCTAGTCAAGTGTGTTGCTGCTTGCACACACTTGTTATTTATTTTGCCCATTTTAGGCCTTAGTAAACTGACATAGTAAATGTATAAGAGTTCCCAAAATAAGTGTCTAGGTGAGATGGAAGACATGTGAGAAAATTCAAGCTGGCCTATCCATGTTCACCCATTATTGGGCTTCTTTGGGATTAATAGTTGAGGAAATTATTTCAGCATTTTGGGACTAAGAAAGTATACCAACTTGTAAGATTAAATAACATTGCAACACCATGAGAGTCATCTAGAATTTTTGAACTCATGTTGAACAATTTAGCATAATAGTAGGAGAAAACTTAGCAACTTCTTAGTATCATGTTGCATGAAGAATTGACTCGAACCTAAGTTTTTGAGGCAACTGATATACTGCCCAAATCATGTCTTTTAGGAGACAAACTTTGCACATTGAGTGTGTGAGAGGGCGAATGAGTATCACGTTCACATGGATTAATACATTAGTCCAATTTATATTTTCTTATCATTTCCTAAAGGCTAATATCAGTAAATGCGAACATGAGAGTGGGTGCCCTCACATTTGAAGAGACAAATCTAGAGGGATTGTGTTAAAGACCATTTAAGTTAATCATTCTACCCTCATGCTTAATGGAAATAAACATTTGATATGATTCATTTCATATGTGCCCAAAGTTTTAAAACACTAAATTTTAAACTCCTAACATGTCCTTTATGAGAGTGGGTGCCCTCACATTTGAAGAGACAAATCTAGAGGGATTGTGTTAAGGACCATTTAAGTTAATAATTCTACCCTCATGCTTAATGGAAATAAACATTTCATATGATTCATGTCATATGTTCCCAACATTTGAAAACACTAAATTTTAAACTCCTAGGATCTCATCACTATCTTTATTTGTGATTTTTACAAAAATTGGAGATCATTGGTGAGAAAATATCTTAAAAACCCTAAAAAATTTATCAAAATGATTAGAAAAAGGGGTGTTGCTTGTAGAGGTAATGGGGTCTCTGCAAGAGGAAGCCAAGGAGAAGGTGACTTGTTGAAAAAAAGAGGCTCTAAATCCTCTTGTATCCAAGCACTAAAGATCATTGATGATGAAGATGAGTCTAAGTTTGAAGATGAATATGATGAATTTGATTCAGTGAAGCTTGTGGGGAACAAGCAACCAATGTTGAGTCCTATTGAGAAAGCAGATCCAGAAACAAGTAGTGTGAAGGTTACTAGGGATGTTCATTATTTGAGCCAATCAAGATTTCACTAGCACAATATCTCACCATTGACACTCAAGGCAACCAACATAGTGGGATATGAGCGTATGACCATTGTGCAAGAAGCAACTCTTCCATCTATTCTCAAAGGCAAGGATGTGTAGGCCAAGGTTAAAACTTGCACCGACAAGACAATATCATTTATATTTTCTGCTATTGAGGTGATAGTGAAGTCACAATTCCTCCAAGGTCATAAAAGGTCGCCTATTCTTGTTCTTGTCATTTGTCCCACTATGGAACTTGCAAGTCAAGTTGTTGTCCAGGCCAATGTTTTGTTTAAATACCATGAAAATATTGTCGTACAAGTAGTTAGTGAGGGCACTAAATTACCAAGAGAACATAAATGGCTACAAACAAATCCTTGCCAAATATTAGTGGCCACTCCTGGAAGGCTTTGGTACCATATAGAGAATACCCCAACCGTCTCAAATCGTTTAATGGGTGTGAAAATGCTCGTACTTTGATGAAGTCAGCCATTTTCTAGATATGGGGTTCCGTAGGGATATTGATATAGGGACATCCCTAGTTCCTTATTACAACCATTCTGACCCAAGTAACAAATCCTTGATATAGGGCTATCAACCCCTATAATGAATCTTGATTATGGGGATGTCACCACTTGTGACAAATCCTTGTCACAAGATTTTAAGCCCCCCATAATAGGCAAATCCCTTTTACAAGGCATCATCAACACTCATAACATTGATCAAATGTTGAGTACAACCCAATGTTACATAGTGAAAAACTCACCAAGGTTTGGGGCACGATCCCCACGCTTCCATGACAATGAAACTTTAAGTGAAACAATTGCAATGTCCCCAAAATAGTGAAATGTGACGCAAAACATTTTACTTTTAATGAGGGATGTTTCAAATATGTAAATTGGGTATCCAAGGTTATGGAGATGAAAATCCATGAGGCCAACCAAGGTTATGGAGTAAATTGCAAGGCATGGGCAACAAATAATGAAGCAAATGTATAATACAATGTTTGTTAAGAGTTCTAAAACTCTAATGCACAAAGAAGATATGCATCAGCAAGAAAGAGATGAAAGTAAATCTCAGTAGTCAAGGACAAAGTTAGATGAATAATTGAAAAGTTGTGGATGTTGATAAAGAAAATGACTAGGAGAAGGTACAACAAGAGGAAAAGGACAACCAACAACAAAGTACAATTGACTAAGAACCTTTGCATTAGCAAGGCAAGTGGAAAAGAACAACATAGGATTTGGAAGCCTAGATAAGTGAATATAACATCAACACTAGGAAAACAACATGTAGGGAAGAATGGACAACTACAACACAAGCTTGGGCTCCTATAGGATTCAAGAACTAATGACACATGAACAGGAGTTCATGAAATGTTTCTACCATGGGAGTCTGATGCAGGAGCATTGAAACTTCCAAAACCCATCAAGCATTCTGAAGAAAAGCTCCAAAAGGGTTTTGAACATTGAAAAGTAATTTCAATTCCTTATTTGTAAATATTATTTGTTTCTTTTAATTATTATACAATATTTTTATAAAACATATGGGTAGGAACGATTTTGTCCTTAAGGAAAAATAAATTCTACCTTGAAAATCATAAGAGATTTAGGGAATAAATCATGGAGCTACTTTTCTTTTAAAGTTGTATTTGATCAATTTAAAATTAAGAGAAAATAAAATGACATTCAAATAAATGGGAAATCGGGCCATAGAGAGAATTAATGCCTCTCACCATGTGTATGCACAAAACTAGTTTAACGAATAAGAGTTCATGCATTTACTATAATGGACTATGTTGGATATATGTTGTTATAAATTAATGTATAACGAAGACCATGCATTTATTCTATATTCGATTTAATCTGAGTCAAAGTTTAATTATCTATTCATTTCCGGTTGAAGAATCTCTTTTTTTTGCACACTAGAGGGTTTTGGGAAAATGACGCTATTGTCAATGTTTTAGGAGTTTAATTGACTAAGAGAAGGCACCGAATTGTCAATAAATCGTTGGAGGCATAACGTTAACATGAAATTATGGAATGGGCTATTTTGATCCAACTAATCAACTCTTGCATCAGTTTGTTCGGACCATTAATATTAATTTGTGAAAGAATTGGAAAGAGAGTCCAATCCCTATGATATGGAATCGCCTTGGAAGTGGTCAAGAGGAACACACAGAGAATTGAAGCCAACTAAGTTTCTCTATCTTGTGAGGGTTGAGTTCCAACCGAAATAAGATTTTAGAGTCGAAATTTGCGTTGAGCTATATAGAAGGGGGACCATATTAAGATGAGACAATCACTGTGAATATTAAGTTGAAGTGAATGTTTTCGGTACAATTTTCGGCATAAATACTGGAAAATGTGTTTTTACCCTTGCGTTGGAAATTTAATTTGAATTATGGAAACATGTTGTTTTCTGTTTTGCTATATATTTCAATTAATGATCGAAATTGTAAATGTGAGAAATATTGCCAAAGAGCTCCGCTGTAGAATTTTACTCCACAACGTCATGCAGAGTGTGGAATGGGCATATGAATGGGTTATATTGCACATTTTCTGCTGTGGTTGAAATGGTACCCACTGCCGGTGAACTTTGCCTCTTTCAAGGTTCCATGCTCAAACCCATGAGGAGAAAGGGGTGCGTGCGCATATAACCACAGAAGACCCTATAAATGCCAAATGAGCCTCTGCCGTGGCTATATAATTTAGCATACCATCTACGCTGAATGGGTGTTTACAGCAACAACTACTTTGTGAATTTTAGGATTCTTTTGCTAATCTCCTTCCGGGAAGCAACTACTTTGTGAATTTCTGGATTCTTTTGCTAATCTCCTTCCTGGAAGCAAAGTTTGTTCTGTGGCATATGCCATGCTCCTACCTACTCCACATGAATATTCCTTTCATGGTTTCTCTGATATCCATCTTCTTATAGTCGCATTCCATATCAATGGAAAACTCAAATAAATATTTCAGTCATTGAGTTTCTATATTGAGTTCTGAGTGTCTTTGAAAACAATCTATTGATCGGAATGGCGAAGGGTTTGGTGATCCAATCACTTGCAGACGCTGTAGGATATGAGCTGCTGGGGATCATTAAAGATGTGTTGAAGAAGATTTTTTCCTGCAAGGAGAATTGCAAACGCCTCCAAAAAACCCTGGAAGGAATCACACCTGTATTACTTGACAACTTTATGATTAGTGTAGAGTTGTCGCAACCTAGCCAAAAGCTTCTCAGCGAACTATATCAGCAGCTGCAAGAGGGTAAGAGGTTTGTTAAGGCCTATTCCAAGGTAAGTCACTTGAATATCTTCAGGAGCTATAAGTATCCAAATAAAATTGAAGGCTTGGATTTGAATATTGTCAATTTCACTCAGATGAAAGGTTGGGCACATATTTGTTTTGAATTGCATAGCCTGAGAGTACAGCAGGATCAACTTGTGACTATTGGGCATAGAATAGAGCATAAACTTGAGAATATTGACCTCAAAATTGAGGATAAAATTGAAGGGATTGGGAAAAAAACTGACGCAATAAGGGAAGAATATGACCTTAAGTTTATCGTAGATCAGATGTATCAATTAGAAATTGGTAAAAGGGCTTCCCAATCGAGCATCCCAGAATTGTCAGATTCTAGAGTTGGTTTGAAGGGTTTGGTGTATGAGCTGAAAAAACGTCTCTTGCGCAATGATGCTCCACTACTCGGAGTAATAGGCATGGGGGGCAGTGGAAAGACTACTGTGGCATTAGCCCTCTGCAATGATAATGAAGTCAAAGGTCATTTTAAGGAGATGATAGTTTTTTAAAGAATTTTTCAATCACCGAACCTTAAGGGACTTCTTGAGAGAATGTGGGACAAGGTTGTTCACCAAAAAAGACCTGAATTTCATGACGTCGAAGATGCACATCAACAGTTGCGACAAAGGCTTCGCCAAATGGAACCTCAACCAACTTTGGTGATGCTGGATGATGTTTTGGAAATTGATCGTCTTGAAAAGCTTTTGTTTGAGGGAAAAGGGTTTAAAACTCTTGTTACAACAAGAAACAACAATGTTATTAAATATGATTACCGGTATGATTTGGCGTGTTTGAGAGAGCAATATGTCGTGTCCCTTTTCTACTTTTCAGCATTTGATCGAAAGTCCATTCCAGAAACAGCAGATTATAACCTAGTCAAAGAGGTAATAACAGAATGCAAAGGATTTCTTCTTGCTCTTAAGGTGATTGGAAGGTCTCTCCATGGTTAGCCACCTACAGCATGGATAACTACCAAGGACAAAATTTCTGAAGGACAAACAATATTTGAATATCACGAAACAGAAATTCTGAAACGAATGGAAACAAGAATAGATATCTTGGAAGAAGAAGTTCAAGAATGCTTTATGGACATGGGAATATTTCCAGAGGCTAGAGAAATATCTGCTAATCCATTGTTAGACTTGGGTGTTTATGTTCATAAGTTCAAATGGACAGCTGCTCACACAATCTTAATAGAACTTGCGAGTCAAAATCTTGTGACTTTAGTGAAAATTCAAAAAGGTACCCTGGGGAATCCTTATGGCTGTAGTGGTGATCTTTCCTTAATTCAGCATGATGCATTGCGAGACCTGGCTATCTATTGGATCGAGTAGGAGCTTATAATTGAAAGACGCAAAAGGTTTCTCATGCCTCAGAAAGCTGATTCTATTCGCAAAATGTGGAAGAAGCATGCAGGGCGTGATTTCAATGCTGAGATTGTTTCCTTCCACACAGGTTCGATGGAGGAGAAGGATTGGTGTCAGATGAACTTTCCTAATTCCAAGGCGCTTATCTTGAACTTTTCTACAAGTGAATACTTTCTTCCACCACTCATGCAATCAATGGATAAATTAAAGGTTCTCATAATTGTAAATCACAATTCTAAGCGGGCTACTATAAAAGGTATATCAGTCCTCTCTTCAGTAACGCGGTTGAAATTTATTAGGTTAGAGAGAGTAATTGTTCCTCTCCTCCAATAATACTGTCAGTCCTAGAAAAAACTAGAGAATTTATCCTTAGCTCTATGTGAGGGTTCTGGGAATACTACAGGATTACATATGGGAGTGGATTTAAATTTCGCCCGTCTTCTTGAGTTAGCTATCTATCACGGTAGTTATTTGAGGGAACTTCCTAGGAGTATTTGTAATTGGACTACCCTTAAACGGTTGTTTGTCACAAATTTCCACGATCTTCATAAGTTATCAGAAGATATAGGTAATCTCAGCTCACTGCAGATGCTCAAATTGTATGCATGCCCATATGCTCAAATTGTATGCATGCCCAAGTTTAAAAGAACTACCATATTCAGTTTGCAAGCTAAGACAACTACAATTCCTTGATATTTCACTTTGTGGGTACCTAAAACAACTCCCAGATAAATTGGGCCAATTATCTAGTTTAAAAGAACTTGATATGAGGGAGTGCTTTCGTGTGAAGCAACTTCCCAAATTGGCTAGTGACTTAAGGTCTCTGGTTCATGTCATCTGTGATGAGAAGATTCGGCATCAGTGGTTATATATCAAGGCCTTTACCATTCCCAACCTCTGCATGGAAGTTGCGGAATAACACTTTCATCTGGATTGGCTTGAAGATTGATTGATTCATAATATATAGGATGGAACTTGCAGGGATTCTCTCTCTCTATGCAGATCTCCCGAGCCAAGGTGAAAAACTAGGTATCTAATAAACAGAGTTACATTGGAGCCATGAACATTGCTGGTTGAAATTTGGAAAATAACAAAACCTCATCATAATGGGGCTATGAGGTTTACTCAACAAGGAGCTCCAGGAGATCAACCCTACATAGTTGTTCGCAGTGATAGAAACAATTTATTGTGTGCTTGGAAGACACTATCCTGAGGCATTGAGACTTTGTCAATTGGTACAAAGTATAACTTACTTTTATACATTATATTTCTCTGTCTAATCATTTTCACAGTGCATAATATGATCAATTTTTTCCAGCATCCGTGAA
The DNA here is from genome assembly GCA_034641835.2 of Pinus albicaulis. NCBI lineage: Eukaryota > Viridiplantae > Streptophyta > Pinopsida > Pinales > Pinaceae > Pinus > Pinus albicaulis. The sequence continues at coordinate 37,305 of JAXQQM020062159.1, forward strand.
CCTGGTAAACTTCTTGGAATTACTGAACTTTTGATGGCTTGGGTAGTAATAAACAGCATGGAAACATCATGCAGAGTGTGGCTCATGGCATAATGTGTCAGATGGGAGAAATAGGCACAATTGTTTAATTGGTACAATACCTGCAAGTTGGAAGGGCATACAGAGTTTGCACTTGTTATCATTGGAACATAACCAGTTGACAGGGTTTCTTCCAGAATGGATCTGGAAATTCAAGGATTTTCAAGTGCTCAGTTTCTCGAATAATTTTTTTTATGGAGACATTCCCACCCAAGTATCTGAATTGAAATTTCTTTGTAGTACACCCAATACAAAACTCTGTGGGGAAGTTTTGATGCGTTGTCTGCTAATGGTTTCACTAGATGAGACAAAACTGATGCTATGTTCTATGTTCAATTTCAAGGGCTAGGAAAACAAATTTGAACTTCAACTTCTTTATTCTTCTAAGGGTTTCATCAACTTGTCAAACAATAGGTTAACCAGTAGAATTCCTTCACATTTTGGGTTAGTCAAAGGTCGAGTTTAGATATCTCCATCAATAAATTGACAGGACATAGACACATCAAAGATGGGGTCTACACCAAAAAAATAAGTCAGAGACTACTGCAAACACAACATGCAACTCAGATTCGAGACATCGAAATAAAAAAAAATCAATAAATTTGCTTGCAAAGCATTAAAATATGGGGTTTTCAGAAAATAGAAAAAGATTCAACTTGGTTATTTCGGGAGATTCATTTTATAAATACCTTGGGTAGGTCGTCGATGAAGTTGGGCAGCATCTTGAATTTACTTCCTCCTTAGAGGCCAATCCGGCGTGCATCTCAACAGCTATGGCATCAACCAACTGCCTCAAACAATACAAGGAGTAGAGCATCCATGCACAATGACCTGCAGAAGGTTCCACTTGCACGCGGGAATAAAAATTTATCAAAAAAAAAAAAAATAGAATCGTTCTTCCTTAAAAGTATTCAAATTGAGTTTTCAACCAGTGTGACAGCAAGGGCGGAATTTTTTGGAGGGGAATTGAAATTAATTTAAAATTAAAAATTAAAACAAAATTAAAACAAAATTAAATTGTAATAATAATATTTAAAAAAAATAATTATATATAATATTAAATTAAAAATTAAATATAAATAAATAAGATATTAAAATGTATATGAATTATTTAATATGTAAAGATTATAAACATAATTAGTTAGTAGTTATAATTATTTATGTGGTCATCTTTAAATTAAAAGACTCAAAATTAAATTTATCTGGTTTTTCCTTCCTTTAATATAGACATAAAAAGGTATGATAAAATGCCATCTTTTAAGGTTTGATAGTTATTATCTTTTTACTAAGCTTTGATCTATCATAATGAGGCCAATTGCCCATATTTAGCATTATGGGAGTTGTTATAGTTGCTACAACACCACCCAAAATTTTGGGCATTTGTCGAACTCTGATGTTTTCCCCATTTGCACTTTACATGTTGCCCCCACACAACATGTGTTGCCTCAGATGTTGACACTATGATGACATTACGGTCTCGAAGGTGTGTCGCTTCAGTGATGTGCAAAGAGACTCCCTTCACTTCAAAACCTATCTTTCCCTAGTATGTATCAAAACCAACAGAAGCACTGAATGTGAACAAGCAGCATTTCATTTTGGATCCCCTTATGTTGACTATACTAGGGTTTGGGAGAAACCATAATTTGGAAATAAAGTGACCCCCTTTCTATGTTTAACCTATGCCTCTAAGGGCATAGTCTCATCTACATCGCACACCATGGTGAGATTTATTGCATAGCATGTCACCCTAGGCCCTTGACTGGTCCTATGCCTCAGCATGTGCAATAGGGTTTGAGAGAATTATATATTTTTCTCGGCATCCTTTAAACCTTAGGCATTGGTGATTGAAAGTCCAACCCTGCCATGAATTAATCCTTACTCTTGAGGGTGATTATCATCTTCACCTTCTCATCTTATCTCGAAACTGGATCACTCATATGCATCAAGGTTTACAAGGTACCTCGTATAGCATTAGTCCTCATTCCCTCTCATTTCTTTAGATTTTGGGTAGGTAGTTGTTTTCGGGAGTTATCTTGTCATAAACGTACATTTTCAAGGGTGTTTTCCCATTGGTCATATTGTGCATGTGCCCTTATTCTCTCCATTAATTTAGGGTTTGGATTATTATGGTCTTGTTCATATGTTATAAAATGCTAAGTTATCATAGCCATGAATCAAAGGTTAAAACCTTTTCCTCTTGAATTTCATTTTGGCACTTATTACTTGGGTTTCTCTCCACCAAGTTTTAAGGAATCATATCTATCATATCCATGTGCATAGGCATTATTTTTCCAAAATAAGGTTTGTTTATGTGTGAGAGAGTAAGCCTCCAAAGCTTGGCATTTCGCTTCATATGTTAATATTAGAAGGAATGTTTGAACATTCAATTCATAATCATTTACAAAACCACTTGAAAGTATCTAGTGTAATTATCACAAGATATACTTAAGTTGAGGATAACCTGATCATGATCGTTGAAGTCTTTACTTAATGCATGCCTGAAATTTTTCTATTTGGTTGATAACCAAATCTTTATATTGCGAATGTGAAACAAATTTGGATAGTGATACCCTAGAGCCATAAAGAGACTTACTATTTCTTTTAGTATTCATATTGTTTTATGTTGTGGCTCATGCCTTCTTGTAATTACTATTTGGCTGGCAATTGATAGTAGAAAAGCATTAGAGTAGAAGCCACTGGTTCGGGGGATCTATAAGCTATTTCCTAGGATTGTTTGTTGGGCACGTGTTGTGATGTGTTCACTTGGGGTATTGATTTTGAGATTGACCTGTGAATAGTATTCATGGAATTAAATTTTGTTTATTTTCTAAAATGGAACTCTTGGCAAAGATAGTAGTTAAGAACTTGAACAAATCCATCTTTGAATGCAGACCTAGCCATGAAATTTGTCATCCTAACATTCTTAAAGATCCATAAGGGAATTTTTGATGCTAGCAGTGCAATGTATTTTCTTCACTAACCATCCAGTAATTGTCTCCTACAAATTTCTTTACGTGCCTATATCCATGACAATATTTCAATCCATCAAAAATGACATTTCAGTCGCCTAGCAGAATATAAAAGGGATTAGAACTTGTAGTAAAAAATGTTACCATGCTATCTTAAATATTTAATTGATTATTTAATCAGTTTCATCATTCATCATGGCCCTCTCAATCCGATGCCAATAGAATGGGGTACCTCATATGATATATCAAGCCTTGAAAATGTGGGCAAATAGTAAATCTTTCCAGTGAAAGTGGTTTAGCAATCAAAATTCTTCAAGCTTATTTCTGGTCAAGGGTTTTCACTCTAATATGCGATGGGGAGGAAGAAATATGTGCCTGCTCATGAAATTTTATCCATCCCAAGAACTCCTTTTTAGAGTTTCAATTCCATTACAAGTTGAAGTGAATATCTCCATAAGTGATTTCTATTTTTATTTTTTTTTAAATTGTGACGAATAAATGATTGACTGTGTTCATTCTTGGTAGTTCTAAATGTTGTTTCTCATGAAACACAGATTGCATTAACCCTGCTCAGTGCGGAGTCTTCATTATTATCAAGAACAGATAACTTTCTGATTTTAGACATAAACATAATTACTTCAGGATGAATATTAGCTAGCTGCTCTTTCACAACATCAACCTTCTCAGTCCATAGCACAATTGTGATCTGACTGATTGTCTCTTGCTCCATTATTTTTGCAACTTAATGTCCCTGTCAATGTTGCTGGCACTTTACCTATGTGAATTTACTCCAAATTTGACATGCTAAGCCCCTAATCATCTCTAGTCGCCATTAGTGATTCGATCACCTGCATTGACATAAACTAGAAAGAATGCATAGAACATCAAGCAAAACCTATTCCACTGCAGAGATGAGACATCTTACAAGAAAATCAAAACTGATGAATATGATAGCTAGTCCACCTTGTAACAAAACGTCTCTGCACCTAGTGAAAATAAGGACGGCTTTACATATGTTTAAGGTTAACCTGCCCACTGCTCCTTCCTTTGACTGGTTTTCATGAAAATCCTAGATCTTAAGCTTATAATGGTGGGTGTGAGTGTCCTATCCTCCTATTAAACCATCATATATCATTCAACAACTAAATCCATGCATTTGCACCATTGTATCAGCGTATGAATTTGCATCAATGTACTGAATTAATATGACTTCAAATTTTGAAATTTTCCTGCAAGATAACATTTATCATTAAAAAAATCTGATCAAACATGAAGTAATCTCATGAATCCTTCAGATTTATATTGCAATATCCATCTCAGATTGATAGATCCAGAATATTAAATATTATTATAAAAATGAATCTAGGTTCTCAAAAATATTAAAGAAGCTCAAACCACATAACAGAATAAAAAACCAGTAATTTGGATGTAATAAATAGTACTTTTCCAATACTTCAGCAAAATTGGTTCAACACTAACATAACTTCAAAAATGACTGAACTCTAACGCGGAGCTACAAGAAAATATCTTTATTCAAATCGAAATAAGGCAACAAAAATTAGAGAACCTTTGAGAAAACCATTAAAAAGTACATGCATCTCTAGTCAGAATTTGCAGTGGTCCTCGGGTTTTTTCACATTTGCAAATAGCAAAGTTGGATGCCTAAATTATTTGAACAAAAATATGCAGTTAGGAAGATTCACATAATGTTGGTCCCCTGTCTGAATCGAATGGGAAATTGTGCCAAGATGAGATTTCAATAAGAGGATATTTAAAGGTGTGATTCCACATTTGTAGCTGAAACCATTGGCCTTTGATTGATCGTGTTAAGCCCAATATTTTTATTGTTGTTGATGATCATGGGATCTTTCCAAAAACTAGCACACAATGCATCATTCGATGAAGGAATTTTATCTGCCCATGTGTGCCATCCACTTTGATTTGGATCATCTTGGGGGGGAATTCTACTAGCATCAATATTCTCAAGGGTTTGGTTGCATTCTAAACCATTCTGATGAAGGCCAAGAAAATCATGAATATATCCCCCAATCCTGCATCTTGACTATTGGACTTAGTAGAATACCTGAAGAATGTAGTTTCGAAAACCGTAGATTGTTGAGACTGAAATTGCACCCAGAAGAAATTGCAATAGATCCCCCAATCCTACATCTTGACTATTGAAATTAATAGAATCCATGAAGAATGTAGCTTCGAAAACCATAGATTGTTGAGACTGAAATTGCACCTAGAATAAATTGCATTAGATCCCCAAATCCTGCATCTTAACTATTGAACTTAGTAGAATACTTGAAGAATGCAACTTCAAAAACTGCAGATTGTTGAGACTGAACTGGCACCCAGAAGAAATTGCAGTAAGGCAGTTGTAAGAACAAGACCCACAACAAAAACCCTAATCACTAAGCCAGCGGGAGATAACATAAACACATGTTTTGGGTGAGAGAAATGTTATTTTAACTGGAGGTCTAAAATTTAAAAGAAAAATGAATACTCTCGCCCTCCATTTTTCCAAACATCATTTTTAATATTATGCCTTCAAATATCATTTTAATATCATACCCATTGTTTTTATTATGGATGTTGAGCACACTCATACGGATGAGGAGATTTACATGGAGCGAACGATATTTAAGATAGTTCTGTTCATTCTTTCAACTACATCGTTCTGTTGGGGATTATATGGCACAGTTGTTTGATGTTTGATTCCATGTTGACGAAGATAATTTTCAAATTCATTTGAAGTGTATTCTTTTCCATTATCAGTACGTAGAGAGCCAATATGTGTTTGTGCATAATTTTCAATCCATGCATGAAAATTCTTGAAAGTTTGAAAAGCATCAGACTTATTCTTCAATAAGTAAATCCAACACATTCTGGTGTAGTCATCAATAAATGTCATCATGTATTTATTTCCATTTGCAGAAGCAATAGGCAGAGGGCCACATAAATCTGAATGAGCAAGCTCAAGTTGTCTTTGTGCTCTGGAGTGTGAATCATGAAATGGCTGTTTCCTATGCTTTCCTAGAATACAAGCATCACATTCCTTAGGTTTTCTAGGAATTGTAGGCAGTCTGTTAACACCATTTTTCTTCAACAAATGAAGGCTTTCATAGTTTAAGTGTCCAAATCTAGCATGCCATAAAAAACTTGATGGGAATGTACCTTCATCATGATGTGAACTGAATGCAAAGTTTTGAGCATGAGCAGATGAACCTTTCAGCTTCAAGAGTCTCCCTTCTTCTATTCCCTCCATGACAAGTGAGTGATCTGATGCTTTTTTGACCTCTGCCTTGCCATCAAACAAGTGAATTGAGTGTCCTTGCTGCCGGATTTCGACCAGGGACAACAAGTTTCTCTTCAACTCCGGGAGGTATAGAACCTCATGTAGGATATGATCAGGAAGACCAGGCAGTTTAAGCCTGACTGTGCCAAGCCCTGATGGCTTGAGTTTGGATTTATCTGCGAAATATACTGCTCCATCAACTTTGTCAGTGAATTCTTCAAAAAAATCTTTTCTAAATGTCATGTGACATGTTGCTCCTGAATCTAGCGACCAATCATCTCTCCATGAAGTAAATGAAACATCAAATAAGTCTTCAATTACTCCATTGTTACAATGTGCTAGAACATAATGAGCAGATTCAAGTGCTTTACCTTTGTCTTTGTCATTATTTTTACATTTGTCTTGATTTCTTTGCTGCTCAATTTTCTCCCATGGTGTTTTTCATTTGGATGCATCATGTCCATCTTTATTGCAACTTGTGAAATGAAGATTGGATTTGTCAGATTGTCTGCCCCCCCTTTCTGTGAAGTTTCTTCTTCCTCTTCCTCTTCTGCCACCTCTTCCTTTGGATGAATCTGGAGCATGACTCTTTTCTCTATGTGCCAAGTATGCAGCCTCTTCGGAAGATGAAGGGATTGTCATCTTCCCAAAATCTTTCTCTCTTTCTGCAAACTTTTTCTCAAGTGTATCAAAGGTGATATGCTCAAGGGTCCCACTTGCTTGCAAAGACTCAAGATAATGTGAGTAAGTCGGATATAATACCTTAACATGTGCTATGAGAGGTATATCCATTTTTACACCAGTGCTATCAATATCATGCATGATCGATCTAAATTATGAAGCTAAGGAAAGGGGATCAACATTCTTCATTTCAAGACTGAACAACTTAATCATCAATTGAACATTTTCTAATTCTGAATGTGAGTCATAGAGTTCTTTTAGCTTGCTCAAGGCATCATAGGCATTTGAGAATGATGAAATGTGGCGACTCACCTCTTCATTTATGGAAGCTGCAATCAAGGCATAAGCCTTGCAGTTCTTGTTTTCCCAAATGGAGAGCTCTTTTTCTGAAGTGGGCTTTGCTAGTGGATTTCCTTCTTGTCCTTCACATATTCCTCTCCACAACTCATTAAAAATGAGTGTGTGTTTAATCTTCCAAGACCATTCAATATGGTTCTCTTTTCCGGAGAGAACCACCCCAACAATAGAGATGAGAGAATGCATTAGTTTGCTGGAAAAAATTCTTCTGAAGAGGAAAAAATTCTGCTAGAAAAACTTTCAACTCTGGAAATTTGCTCAATCAAAGGGGACAAAAACTCTTTGCGGGAAAATACTCTGAATTTAAAAAGACAAAAACTCTTTGCTTCAAATACTGAATTCTGCACAAATATATATATATATATATATATATATATATATATATATATATATATATATATATATATATATATATATATATATATATATATATATATATATATATATATATATATATATATATATATATATATATATATATTTTGGGAAAAAAATTTATATGCGAATCTATATTGAAAGTGTGGAAGAAAGGTGGTTTTATGAATGTGAATGGGGCAGTAAAATTATGAATGAGTAGGAGTGGTATTTAACATGGGAGGGGGCAGTAATATGATAGGAGTGGTATATATGGACAGAGTGTGATAGTCGACAGAGGGCGGTATTATATATGCAGAGGGCGTAAGTGATATATATAAGTGACAGCGTATTAGAGGGTGGAGGGGCGGAATAAAATGTTGAACAGTGACCGCGTATTAAATATATATAAAAGAACTGTATTACAGGGTGGAGGGAGCGCTCCAGCGGTGTTGTGGTGGCGGTATTATTGTGACAGACAACGCTCGACAGCGTATTGTATATAGAATGAAGGGCGGTTATGTAAATCGAGGTATGCGCAGGTATATAAATGGAGGGTGGGTATATAAATTGAGGTATGTGCAGGTATTAAATGGAGCAGGAAGACATCGTTTTACAACAGAGGAGCCGGACGCTATATATAAGCGGTAAAACTATGCCTGGAGGCTATAAAACTGTTATGAATGGTGGGTAGTAGTGAGTGTTAAAATAGTGTTATGTAATGTGGAGTGAGCGAGTGAATAAGGAAGGGAGCGCAGGTCGATGAGCGAGATAGCGTAGTGGAGTGAGGGGCCGAGGGAAGAGATGGGTAAGGAGTGTTAGCGCAGGTCGATGAGGGAGAAGGAGTGTAGCGTTGAGTGTGAGCAGTGTATGAGAGTTATGGAGAGGGACGAGATTGATATGGGAAGGTCGAGAGGCCACGGGAACGAGCAGAAGGGAGGGTGCAGTCGAGTGGGGAGTTGAGTTGAGTGAGAAGGTGTTGGGAAAGGAGAGCATTGGAGAGAGGGAGACCGAGAGGCCATTACAAAAAATCTGGAATGGTAGAGTGCAAGACTGCAGACTTGAAGAGTGGCAGGGGCTGCAATTTGCAGAATTTCAGGGTCTGCACAATTGCAGAATCTCTAGAAACTAAAAATATAATTGGGCAAAGATTAAAAAAAAATTCAGAATTACAGCAATTTAATAGGAGCAGCAAAAACTATTATTAAAAACTGACTGAGCAAAGGAATGAGGGAGTTACACCACAGGAAAAAATGCCAATAGTGGGACTGGCTCTGATACCATGTCAAACCAGGAGGTAACTCCTCAAGATCAGAATGTGTATTAGCTGAAGAATGTACATGCATTTATACATGGACGTGAGGCTATTGGGATTCATCTCCCAATGAATCTTGGCCTTCCTTATTTCCTAATATTAAAATAATATACAATATTACATATGCACACCCAACCCATAGGATTAGGTGTCAACAATTTTTTCTCAAAAAAGGGCAAAAAGTTTAACCCAGCTTCACATTAATACATTCATCATGATACCATTTACCCATGAATCCTCAATCTCAATCTTTGTAGTCCAGTTGTTTCCTTCAGTGGGTCATCCTGCAGTTGGAACTACTAAACCTACATGGACTAACAAATCTTTATCTTCTACAATGTTAAACTTGAAAAATCTTTTTCTCAAGTCACCCTCTTTTCCTGTCATTGAGGTCATCACCACACTTGATATCATGATTAGATAAAATATTAATAAACCAATACTCAATCTATACTTGTGACACTTCAACAAATATTTGTATGCATGTATAAACATAACCAAGTTGACAGGAAATGCCTTCTTTAACATAATTTCACATGCATTAGTAACAAATAAATTACTATCAAGAATCATCTTTCTAACAACAGTTAACAAAATCTTGCATGCACTTTCATATTATTTCCAAAGGAACAATAACATACTATATAATAATATTGTGCATGAAAATGCATAACAAACTTTCAAGATAACTATCCAAACAAACAATTTCCTTTTTTCCTACTCTTCTATTTTCTTTTCCAAAGGGATTAACACAATAGATTCTATACTCATGCATTTGAATGCATGTTATTTTCCAAAGACATATTTTCTACACAAGAGCTATTCACACTGGCTATTACATATTTCAAACAAAGTTAACATACTAGTTATAATTTTGTGCATGCAATAACATAGCCTTTTTATTCTTGCATGTAATATATATATTTCTTTCCAAAAGAAACTAAATAAATATTTGATGGAAAAATAAACACATTTCATTTCCAAGGGGTCAAACACATACCACCTATTGTTTCATGCATGCAAAGGGACACTTCCCTCTCATCCAAAAGATCTAATCCCAAAACTATACTTTTTCGATGCATGCAAGCATATATATGTTTCTCTAAATAATCTTACATAATAAATCATGTGATTACTATTTTTCCTCTTTAAAGCATGTGCTTAATATTTCTCTTTAAAAATTTTAATTCATATTCATCATGAGAACATACTTGGTAATTATATAAACTAATTCCTTCTAAATAATCCTCAACATAATTATTATGTCTATATGTACATAACAATTATTCTTATCTCATTGAAAAATGAAATGGAAGCACTTTTTTTTACTCTGTTTTTCTATTTTAGTCATCCAATTTGGATGCATATTACGAACATATGGAAATGCATTTCAGAAAACAAAAAGAGGTTTTTATTTGGAAGAGGCTTATTAAAAATAACCTCTCTCATTTTTTCCACAGGTGTCATGATTTTTAAGATTCAAATTAGTCTTTGCAGCCCATTGTTCTAGATTTAAATATTAAATAATTTTATGTTTTTGTCATCAAATTTGGACACAGTTTCAAACCAAATGGAAACAAAATTTGGAAAACCCAAGGAGGTTTTTGTTTGTAATGGGCTAATTAAAAATAAAATATCTCATTTTTTACACAGGTGTTATGGTTTGGAAGATTAAAATGAATATTTGGAGCTCATGTTTCCAGAATTTTATTAGTAAATAATCCCCTGTTTTTGTCATCAATCATGGACACGGTTTTCGATACATTGGAAACTAATTTTTAAAATCTGAAAGAATATTTTGGTCATAAAATCGTCTTTTACAAAAACCTCTTTCACTTTTTTCATATCTATTTCAATTTGAGAGATACAAAGTCATATTTAGACACTATTTTCCAATAACTCATGCAATTCACATAATTATTTAGCCATGAAAAAGTTTTATGACTTCACAACACATGAATTCTTCTAGGAATTAAATTAATAAAACACTTATTCCTCTATCCATAAAACTATATAGAGCTTTTCTCAATAAATAATATTGATTCTTCATCATATGAACTTTTCCTTACAATTAAATTCAATTATTATATCATCATGCACCACACTACAAGAAAAAAGGACATTGGTGAGGGGCAAAAATGTCACCATAAGCTCATTGGTGATGGTCAAAAGAGTCTTCGTCACCAAAAACTGAATGTCACCAAAGGTGGCATCGCCAAAAGTATAGGTGTTGTGGTGAAATTCAAGGTCCCCCACCAATAATGATTTATAATGATGGATAATAACTGTCACCATTTCATATGAGTAATGGTGACAGAAAATAGCCTCTATCACCAAAAACCTGAATGTCACCAAAGGAGGTGTCACCGAAAGTATGTGTTGTGGTGACATTCAAGGTCCGTCACGAATATTGATTATAATGACGGATAGTGACCATCACCATTTCATATGAACAACAACAATTTTTTGTGATGGACCTTTCATGGCCGTCACTATTGATGCATATATATGGCAACGTTCGTTGACCCTCACCATTTAATATTTGGTGAGGGTCAAAAAAATGTCACCATAAACTCATTGGTGAGGGTCGAAAAATGTTACCATAAGTTCATTGGTGATGGTCAAAATATCCTTCGTCACCATTCCATATGAATATCAAGGCACGATGGAATCGAACCACCAACCTCCTGTTTGTAAATCAGGTGCTCTTCCGTTGAGCTAGCACCCTTTAAAGAACTAGACTTTAAAAATTAAACCTTGAAACTTTATAAATTCTAATTTATACAACTTTCAAGAAATTATAAAACTATGTAAAGTCTTGCAAAATATTTTCTAAACAAGAAAAATGGCATCGAAGTTGCAAGTGTCTACCTAATAGTTATGGAAATTATGAAATCAAGTGGAGGTGTAAATCAAGTGTTGGGAAGTACCAAACATACAAGTAGAATACATTTATTCCATTTATAAGAAGTATTAGAACAAGTTTGAGATTGTAATATATATGAGCTAAGTTAACTATTCTGTGTAAAATATGCACACTACAAGAAAAAAGGACATTGGTGAGGGGTAAAAATGGTCACCATAAGCTCATTGGTGAGGGTCAAAAGAGCTTTCGTCACCAAAAATTTAACGTCACCAAAGGTGGCATCGCCGAAAGTATAGGTGTTGTGGTGACATTCAAGGTCCATCACCAATAATGATTTATAGTGACAGATAGTGACTGTCACCATTTCATATGAGTAATGGTGATAGACAATCGCCTTCATCACCAAAAAAATAAATGTCACCAAAGGTGGCGTCGCCGAAAGTATGTGTTGTGGTGACATTCAAGGTCCGTCACGAATATTTATTATAATGACAGATAGTGACCGTCACCATTTCATATGAACAACAACGATTTTTTGTGATGGAGCTTTCATGGCCATC
>JAXQQM020079497.1:0-16466 GCA_034641835.2 Pinus albicaulis
TCTCCAATGTAGGGAATCCCACAGGAACATGGGATCAAATAGACACCTTTCACGCTTTTGAGGTCCAGCAGGTCCTTAACCGATTTGAGGGAACTACGAATGGTGTTCAAAGGTATAAAGGTGGAAGAGATCATCTTCTTACTTAAAATCCGGGCAATTTTGTCAGTAGTGCCATGTATAAATGGCAATTTAACATTACCAACTAATTCACCAAGATCTTTTTTTGGTTTAGGACCTCTGCTAACATTTAGGAAATCCTTACGAACTTGACACTTACTATAACCATTCATCTTAAAAACTCTTAGGTGATGGGCTTTTTCTTCGTCCAAGTGCTCATCATCAGAGACCCTAAGAGCTCTAGTGGCTAATGTGTTGAGAACACCAACCTTTTGAGCTAGAAATTGATGAGAACTAGCATGAAGATACTGCTCTGTATAGGTCTTCTTTCGAAATACTTGGTGGGAAAAAGAGTCATCATCATTCCTAGAAATTAGAACATCAAGAAAAGGAAGGCAACCATCAATCTCAGTTTCCATAGTGCAGTTAATAGATGGAGACTAATCATTTATGTGCTAATGAAAATCTTCTAACTCCTAACGAGCATGAGACCAGTTTATGAAAGTGTCATCCACAAACCACTTCCAAATCTTAGGCTTGAAAGGAGCAGAAGCCAAGGCTTTAGATTCAAAATCTCCCATAAAAAGGTTGGCCACAATAGGAGATAGAGAAGAACCCATGGCAACAATGCACGTATGCTCATAGAACTCACCTTCAAAGTTGAAGAAAGTATAAGTAAGCCAAATCTCAACCAATTTGGCAGTATCTAGATCAGTAATGTGATTTATCACTTTAACCACCTCATTGATAGGGATGGTTGTATAAAGCAAGACAAAATCAAAACTAACTAGAGAGTCGTTAGGGCCTGACATTAAATTCTTCAACTCGTTAACAAAAGAGGAGGAATCCTTAACAAAAGAATTAGAATGACCAACAAGAGGCTTAAGCCTACAAGCGAGAAAATTCACTAAGAGATAAGTGGGCCCACCAATTTTATTAACAATAGGTCTAAGGGGGACACCTTATTTATGGATCTTGGGAAGCCCATAAATTCTAGGAGTGACAGGGTTGCTTTCAATAAGCTTATGGCTAATTGATCCCACCATGCTACTAGATTTAATAGCAGCTTCCACAATCTTAGAAACCTTATTAAGGGGGTTTTTCAAAAGCTTCCTATAGTTGTCCTTTTTACAAAGATGGTCAAGCATATTCCTTTTATAATCATATTTATCCATGATTACAAAAACACCATCTTTATCAACTTTTATAATTGGGGGAAATCTCCCGGGGTTCGATTAAGGGATGTAAGCACTTCAAACTCGGATTTACTAATTGTTATAACATCATTTCTCACCTTCATATGATTCATGATTTCTTTATGGCTTTATGGGCACCCATTCCTACGGACTTGGACAAATTCACTTAAAAATAGTGTAAAAATCCCCATACGTGACTATGCCCATACTTTTCGCGTGTATACGTAGATTAAAACGGCACTTTCCGCGTATACCATTAAAATGATTAAAAAATATATAAAATACCTAATTTCATGTTTGGGTTGATGGTTACTTAGGTAGTTCCTTCTGACCAGTAATGACATTTCTTGTTGAAACCATGGAGGGACTATAAAAAGCCCTCATGTGTATGGCCTAAGGGAGAGAGAGAATTATTTATATTATACTCTGTTGGTATTCCCTATCCAAGTCTGATTCCCCGTGCCTCCTGCACTTTCCCAGTTCATTATAGGAAACCCTTGTTTCCTTGAGATGCACATCCCTTTATATGTCATCTCGTATGCACCAGTTCGGAAGGAGTCTTAGCGAGGCAAGGGCTGGACGGATCTAGACGACGGTCTGCTCGAAGGCCGTGGAAGGATCAGGTGATCTCTCCACTTGATTACTTTTGTACATGCTATTTTAATACAGAAGTATCATGCTGTTCCCGAGATATACGTGTTAGTGTATGCTTTTCATATGTGATAATCTTGTTATTTAAGCATTCATTATGATTTGTTTAATGTTATATATGGATTTCACTAACATTTAGAGTAGGTATATGCTGTACAACCTGTTCTTTGTGCTAGTTTCTTCTTGTTTTGCAGGTTAAGAAGGAAGGACGGTTGCAGGGGGTTTGAACCCCACGGGATCTACTTCAACCATAGGACCTACGGGTAAATTCCACATCCTACTCTATTTAGTTTTTCTGAACATGCATGATTGTGTGAGTCTTTGTTAGATAGCATGCCCCTGCTCTGTGGAGGTTGTACCCCAACCAACCTCTAGGGTGATATTCCCCGAAACAGAACTGGCGACTCCGCTGGGGATCACATTCTTGTGATTCTCCTGTTGGGTGGTTTCAGCTGTTTGGTAGGTTGCTGACAGTTTTAACTTTCATTTGTAGTCCAGTTTACTTTTTTACAGTCAGTCTGAAGTCCTGGTTTATTTTCCAGGCTTGATTCTTTTTGTTTTTCATTATTTACCTTTGCATACGCGCTTTTTTCTGCACACAGTCGCATATACACGCAAGTTTGTCTTAAGGGACCCGCGTATACGCGAGTTTCCCTTAGCACAGACGCGTATGCACGCTGGTTGCATAACTGTGAAGTAGCGTATACCTAGGCAGATTTTGAATTTTTGAGTTTCTTGACTTTTTGGTCCTTTCTGGCTGTGAAGACCTGTTCCTACAATGTCTTTCTCCTATCTGAGTTGTGAAGAAAGTGGTTTTTCATCTTTTCTCTCTTTCGTTTGATTGAAAACTAGTCTTTTGGGCAAAGTGTTGTTGTTGGTGTTGGCACTTCTGGTTTGAGTACCAAGATCGCTTTCTGAGCATTCTTGGCTGTTCTGCTTTATCAGAACAGAGAGCTCTTGCTTATTTACTCTTGCCTACCTTTGTGTTGTGCTTTGCATTACGTTTTTGCCTCTTTTCTTGATTGGTTTTCTTGGAGTTCAGTAGGCTAGGTTTTGTTGCAACTTTTGAAGAGTTTTTCGTGCTTCTTTGGAGTCTTTGTTTGCGACGAGTTTTGCACTATTTGTCTAGGCTGAGTGGCTGAGTTTTCTGGTCTTCCTTTGCTCTTATTGATATTGCTATTGTTAGCCTTATAAGGTTTGGGAGCATTGTTGAAGTTTGTGCTTGAAATTCAGTCTTGTTTGGTTTGGATTTTTGATAGTTGTGCTTGGTCTTTTCGAACTCTTGTTTTATAAAACTAAAAAGCTCAAAAAATATTTGCTTTGCTTTTTGTTTTTGCATTTCAAAAACTCAAAAAACATTTTGTTTTGTTTTTGTTTTTGTTGTTGCATTTTCATTTTCGTTTTGCCACAACTTTTGAAGCTTTTGTGAGGTTTCTTGCTTTTAGTTTTTGACTTGATTTTGAGGAGGAGTTGTCATTTGATTTCTTCTTCTTGTTTTTAAGTGTTTTTGGTGTCTTATATTAAGAGTTCTTGTTTTCGAGAACTAGCTTTTTGGGCCATCAAAAAGGAGTTAAAACTGAAGGACTTTTTGGGAATTTCACTCTGCTTTAAGAGATTTGCATCTTAGGATTTACATGCTTGTAGTGATTTGCATTAGGTGCATTTAAATCATTTAGTCAATTTCTTAGTTTTTGTGAGTGTGAGTTTGCTTTTTGAAAAGAAAAAATACAATTTTTAGTCTCGTAGAACCTGTATAGAGATTACTCTTCATCGAAAGACAAAGAACTGCATGTGCATGTAGTTAAGTTTTTATTAATTTCTTTTGCGTCAAAACACCATTGGTTTCATCTCCATATCCTTGTGACTTAATATAACAACCCTTAAAATAAGCGATTTAATCTAAAATCAACTAGCAAGTTTTACTAAGTGTCAATCACCAACTAGCTAGGTTGTAGGGCCTTGGAATAGGTGAGTGGAGAGTTAACTCTCCAAGGCCGCTCAAACAAACATAGAAGTTGATTAATTGGCGAAATCCAACTCCGTGAGGTGGACTGGGAAAGCTCTCATCCGAGAGTCAAGCGCGAGGGGAAGTGAAGGCTGAGAAGAGGGATACCCCCTCTCCGATTGGCTGAATCTGACCTCAAGACCGTTCCGCCCAGCTTCTGATATGGATTGGTGTCCATAGTTGCCACTCCTAGGTTCCACACAGGTGACTGCGGGGGGGAATACCCGTGGTACCTGAGGCAGACGTCGCATCACTTTCAGCAGTACTTCTAGGTGGTGCCCTTACGAAGCTTGGGTGCTTGAGCCGGCAAAGGTTGTCATTAGGAGGTCGGCGTAACTGTTTTTGATACCTTCGCTAGTTGTTTTGGGCCCTAATCATCCCAGACTGCTTTCGGAAGGCCCTATACTTCGCTTTCCTGTATTTTGGTGTCCGGTCCTCATCACCCGGAGCGGAAATACTTGGAGGCTGTTTGCTTGCTGTTTCTCAGGGATTTTTATTTTAGTGAGTGCTCTTTGCTCCTAGCTTGCCTAGCTTTTTACTTTTTTGAGTCTAATATAATAAATCTATAAAAGTGGCTGATCAAGCGCCTCGACGTTCGAGGAGAATCCGGGGGTTATCTCCCGAGGGTACAGAGCCTTCTTCGAGAAGGCGTAGGAGCGATTTAGCCGGTGGTTATCACCCTGTTGAGTCTGACGCTGTGGAGAGAGATCCTCCACCAAGGTCTGAAGGTTTCGTTTCTGATTCCGGTGTCAGTCCCGAGAGGAGCGTTTCGCTCACCTCGCGAGTCCTTTTTCCTCAGGAAGAAGATTTTCAAGTTGAAGACATACCTGAGCCTCCTGCTTCAGGTCCATCTCCTCTTCCTCCTGATCATCCGTTTGTTATTCAGTACATCGGACCGGAGTCTGAGAGACCGCCGGATCTTCCATATCATTCTTATCTTTCGATGGCCACGACTGGGAACGCGGCTTCTACCGTGAGTGCTGCAGGCATTCAGACTCCTGCTTCTGTTGAAGCAGGGGGCACTATTGCTTCGTCTTCGATTGCTTCTAGTGCTGTTGTGTTTGGCTCTGGGTTCACCCAAGCACATGCTTCTCATTCTGGTCCCTTTTGTTCAGGGATGTCCATTAGTGGAAATCCCTCTTTTTCCTTTTCCGCTGCTTCAGCTGGATCTACGCCCATGTCTAACATGGCTAGTGGATCAGCTTCGTTTTAGGGTTTCCCCTTTGGGACTGGACACATTCCTAGTTCCAATCCTTCTTTAGGGTCGTTTCCGTTTACGTCCCAGACCCAGAGTTTCAACCCTTGGTCTAGGGGGCAGAGTTCGACTACTTTTACGGGATGGAATCCTGTGTTTACAACGGCTGGGGCAGGGAACCAGTTCTTCGCAGGTCATCAAGGGAATGCTTCTTTCCCTTCTTCGAGTGCTTATCAGACCTTTTCTCCTCTGTCTAATGCTTGGAACCCCTATCAGGGGCTCTCCTCTTCATTTAACACTTCAGCGGGGGGAACTGGTCTGGGTTTTGGTAACTCGGCGTGGGGAGGAGGTTCTTCTCCGTTTTCTACGAGTCCTTTCTGGCAGCCTGGTGCCTCATCAAATCCAGGCTATTCTTTTCAGAATTTTGGGAATCCATCCCATCAAGGATGGAATCCTCAGGCTCCGCCTCGCTTACCTTTTCTGGCAACGTTAAACTTGCCAGATCTGTCGAAGTTGACTAATGATCCGATTCGTTATAGTCCGGGGTGGCCTCCAGTTCCCACCAAACTTCCTTCAGACATTCCAAAGTTTGAAGGTAAGAATGGAGAAGATCCGGCTGACCACATCACTACCTTCCATTTATGGTGTTCTTCGAACTCCCTGATCGATGATTCGATTAGGTTGAGATTATTTCAACGCACCCTAACTGGAAATGCTGCCAAATGGTATATAGAGCTCACTGGGGGCAGTTTCGCCACATTTGGAGAACTGGCTGTCACATTTCTTAACCATTTTCAGTTGCCTGTCAGATATGAGGTTGGGACCGAACTCCTGGCTAATTTTAAGCAGGATGAGGCAACGCACATTTCTGATCACATTCAGGAATGGAGGAGAAGGAAGAGGCTTATCAAAGCTCATATTCCAGGTGAATTCCTTCTTGAGTGGTTTTTGAAATCTCTGCAGTCAGATATTTCAAAAGATGTATCCCTATCTGGGGTATTTTCTGAGGAGCAGGCCATCTTTAGGGCCCAGCAGTTAGAGTTGATCTATTCTCAGTCTGGGATGCTTTATAAGTATTTACCCAATGCTCCTCGCTCCAAATTGGATTTATCGAAACCCAAACCTAGTCCGCATGGTGACGGGCTTGTCGGATCGGTCAATAGTAGTGCAGCCAGCCTGCTTTCTCAATTGCAGCAGTTGTCTTTACAATCTGCTCCTTCTAGTCAGGCTGTGCCTGCTGATTCATCACCTTCCCAGTCTTTGTCCATAAATGTTGTCCAAGCTTCTGATCCCAAAGGAAATCAACAATCCGATGGGAAGAAGAAGGGACAAAATAACAAGAAGAAGGGCAAGAACGGGAAGGGCAATGCAAATAAAACCAACGAGCGTGTTAGTGAGGGTCAAAAGGAGAAAAAGAAAGTGAAGTTTCCATGCAAGCTCTGTGTTGGAGACCATCTCACACACCTTTGCCCTAAAATTCAGGATGCTCAGCGCTTGTTAGCTCAGCAGGGTTCTTCTAGTTCCCAGGCTATGTTAACAAACCCTTTTCCCCAAGGGCAGCAATTAGTTGTTGGCGCGAACCAAAATCCTGGGGCTTCCTCTAGGGGCACCCAGGAAGGGGAAATTCCATCGAACATTTTTATGATGAGTGCTCATGCGGATATCGCTACGAGATCCCATGATTATGGCGGAGAGGAATCTTCGAAAGCTAAGGAAGTTCCTGATGCTACTGAGCCGCTTCACATCACGAAGCCTACTGTTGAGTCTATGCCTCGGATGCCCAAAGCATCTTCTAAGCGGTCAACGATTAATCCGAATGCAAGGGCTGCCCAGAACTACTCGATTGTAGAAGATCTGGCGCAGAGTCCTTGTGCTATGTCAGCTTTAGAGGTACTCCAGTCTTGTCCGGCTCAGCGCAGTGCTTTGCTCACTGCCATTGGGGCTATTGATCCAAAAAATTCTCTTCTGATTACTTTTGATATGACTAATTTTAAGAAGATACTTCCTCATCACATGGCATTTCATATTAAATCGTTGTATCGGAAGTGCAATATCTTTCGAATGGTTGTTGATGAGGGTGCTTCTACATGCGTGATGTCTCTCACATGCTGGAAGACACTTGGATCTCCCAAAGCTGTTCCATCTAGCACTGTTCTTACTGCGTTCGATGGTCATTCTCACAGACCCCATGGTATTGTCCCAGCTTTGCCCATCTGTGTTGGGGGAAAAACTGTTGATATAGAGGTTGAGGTAGTGGATGCAGCCTTGGACTACAACCTTCTGTTGGGGAGGAATTGGATTTATGAGATGGATGCTATTGCATCCTCATTATTTCGAGTTGTTTGTTTCCCCCACGAAGGGAGGATCGTTACAGTGGATCAACTGGACTGTCCTCCTGTAGACCTGAATGCGTCTTCTGACTCATCTGTTCCAAAGTTGGATAATACTAAGGCGCCTGTTGAGAATTTAGGAGTTGGAATGTATTCCTCCTTGATGGGTACTTTTGATCTTCCTCCTCCTAAGGTTCATATTAATGCTATTTCGTCCTCCAAGGCTCCCCTTCGAAGAGAGTTTTTTCGAACTCATTATTTTTCGGACCCTTGGACCTTACCTTCTCCTACTGCCACATTAGAGAAAGGTCAAGTGGGTGGAATGGCATTTCCGATTTCTGCAGCTGAGATTGCATATCAGTCTATTGTTGACACTGCAGAATCCGTTCCAGCTCCTCTTTCATCGGAAGAGTTGGATGGTGATGTGGCTCCGGCTTGGACGCTTACTTCTTCTTCTGCCCAGGATTGTCTAGATACCACTCTTCCATCTGAAGAGGCTATCCTGGAAGCGATGACAGGTATAGATAGACCATGGGATGATTTGCATCATCGGTCTTACTTCCTACCTGACTTGAGCGAAGTCGAAACAAGTTTTCCAAGTCCTCAGTCTCCTGGTCCTGTTCACCCAGTCTTGAGCCCTTAAGCACCAGCACAGGTTTATGCTGAAGGGAACATGGCTGTGATCTCTCCTACTATCCCGGTGAACATCTCCAGGAATCCCAATATTGTCGAGAACGTTTTCATTGGAGCTGAATGTTCCCATGAAGAGGTTCAAATCTATACCGAACTCTTCAAAGAGTATAGGGATGTTTTTGCTTGGTCTTATGAGGAAATGCCTGGCATAGACCCATCTATCGTCCAGCATGAGATCAAGACGTATGAAAGCGCTAAGCCGGTCAGGCAAAAACTTCGTCCGGTTAATCCTAGGAAGGCAGCAGCTATCAAAGCTGAAGTTGAAAAGCTGCTTAAGGCGGGATTCATTTTCCCAGTTCCTCTGACTGAATGGGTTTCAAACCCCGTTCCCGTTGATAAAAAGCAAGGAACGATTCAAGTGTGCATCGATTTCAGAGACCTGAATAAGGCGTGTCCTAAGGATAATTACCCCACACCTTTCATCGATCAGATTATTGACGAGTGTGCCGGTAACGAGATTTTCTCCTTCATGGACGGTTTCTCTGGTTATAATCAAATTACTATCCGTCCAGAAGATCAACATAAGACCACATTTATTTGTCCCTGGGGTACGTTTGCATATAAGAAAATGCCTTTTGGTCTTAAAAATGCTGGGGCTACCTTTCAGCGGGCCATGTCTTATGCCTTCCATGACATCAAGAAGATTATCGAGGCATACTTAGATGATCTAGCTGCTCATTCTCGAAAGAGGATGGATCATCCTGGTCACCTCCAGCAAATATTTGAAAGATGTCATTTTTATAAAATTCGATTGAATCCGAACAAGTGTGTTTTCGCGGTTACATCCGGTCGGCTGTTGGGATTTATTGTGTCTAGGGAAGGGATAAGGGTAGATCCCTTCAAGGTTGAGGCAATACTTCGGTTGCCTCCCCCGTCTTCCATCCGTCAGCTTCAAAGTCTTCAGGGAAAGTCTAATTTTCTTCGGAGGTTTATCGTTAATTATGCTGAGATTACAAAGGGATATATGAGATTGTTGAAGAAAGGAGTTCCTTTTCTTTGGGACGACTACGCTCAACGCTCGTTCGATGCTTTGAAAAAGGCATTGACCTCTGCTCCTTTACTGAGTCCACCTGATTATAGCAGAGATTTTCTTTTGTATCTGGCAGCAGCAGAATCTACCATTGGTATGGTTCTGGTTCAGGAGGATGATGCTCTTGTAGAGCATGTTATTTACTACCTTAGTCGAGGACTAGTAGGGCTTGAACTTAGGTACACCCCGATAGAAAAGTTAGCCTTAGCAGCAGTTCATGCTGTGCAGCGACTCCGACATTACATTATTCTTCGCAAAACTTTTGTTTTGGCAGCTGCCAATCCATTTCAGTTTGTCCTCAGCAGGCGAGTGATTGGGGGCAAATATAATCGATGGATTGTGATTCTACAGGAATTTGATCTCGAGTTTCTGTCTGCCAAATCCAAGAAATCATTAGTTTTTGCGGAATTGATCTCCGAGTTTCCCTGTGGGAAAGATATGATCTATGATGAGTCCTTTCCGGACGAACACTTGTTTCTTATCTCTTCACAGGATCCCTGGTATGGGGATATCATTGTATATCTCCAGACTACGAAGTTTCCCTCAACTTTTTCGAAAGATGAGCGTCGTAAGCTGCGTCACCTGGCCAAGAACTATTTGATTATTGGTGATGCTCTATACCATCGAGGGGTTGATTCAATCTTAATACGTTGCTTAACTTTCGAAGAAGCAGAGGTTGTGCTGAATGATTCCCACAGTGGAGCTTGTGGGGGTCATTTATCTGGGCTTGCTACAGCTCAAAAGATTTTGTGTGCAGGATACTTTTGGCCCTCGATTTTCAAAGATTGTATTGAATCGGTAAAAAAGTGTCATCCTTGTCAGGTTTATACTCGAAAAATGCGCGCTCATCCAGCTCCGCTTTTTCCAGTCGTTACTGTCGGTCCCTTTACAAAGTGGGGTATTGATTTTACTACTTGTAACCCGCCTTTGGCAAAAGGTCACAAGTACATTATCGTAGCAGTAGACTACTTCACGAAGTGGGTCGAGGCTATGCCTACTTTTGGGAACGATGGTGAGACTGCAGCTCTTTTCTTCTTCAACCAAGTTATCGCTCGTTTCGGTATACCTGGAGAGATTGTCACTGACCATGGCAGTCACTTTCAGAATAGTATGATGGCTGAGTTGGCTCTTAAATTGGGTTTTCGGCAGGAGCATTCATCTCCATATTATCCTCAGGCCAATGGGCAAGTGGAAGCCGTTAACAAATCCTTGAAGACAATTCTTCAACGGACGATTGATAAACATAGATCCAACTGGCACATTATGCTATATCCTGCACTCTGGGCATACAGGACGTCAGTTAAAACCGCAACTGGCTTTACTCCGTTTCAGTTAGTCCACGGGGTGGAATCCGTATTTCCCATCGAATGCGAGATTCCTTCCCTTAAATTAGCTGTTGAGCTTCTTCCTGACACTTCTAGTCTGGCAGAGCGGCTTCTTCATCTGGAACATCTTGATGAGCAGCGTCGAGATGCCGCCACGTTGAACGAAGCGCATAAAAACCGAGTCAAATTTCAGTACGATAAGGCGGTTAAGCCTAGGGTCTTTTCCGAAGGCGACCTTGTTTTGGTCTATGCCCAAGAGAAAGATGCCTTGGGGGCAGGAAAGTTTAAATCGATGTGGTATGGCCCCTATATCGTTAAAAAGGTCCTTAAGAAAGGAGCTTATACCTTGGTTGACTTCGAAGGGAACGAGTTGTCGGAGCCCCGAAATGGGCTCTATCTTAAGAAGTATTATGCCTAGACTTTGGCCTGGCATCTTGCTTTTGTATATATTTGTAGTTTTTGCTTTGTACATATCTGATTGATTTTCGATTTTTGATGAGTTGGTGATGTTTTTGATCTGCTTTGGCAGGTTGTGTTGGATGTCATGAGTCATTTTGGTTTCGCTGATGGTGCTAGTAGACACACCCGGAACTTAGCTTCCGCGGCTTGGGTGCTTCATTATCCTTCCGGTCAGCTGTTGGTATCAAGAGGGGTCTGCATTGGTCCTGCTTCCAATAATATAGTAGAATACACTGCAGTCATTCATCTACTCTCGGAGGCAATATCTTTGGGTGTTGATTCGTTGGTAGTTTTCTTGGACTCCCAGCTGGTGGTGTCGCAGTTGAACAACACTTATCGGGTACGAGATCCATTTTTATTACGATTGTTTTTGAGGGTACGTTTGTTACAAAGGTCATTTCAATTTTTAACTTTCATTCATATTCCTCGAGCTGACAATTGGTTTGCTGACTCATTGGCTAATCAAGCTTTGGATTGGCATATTAATCATTCAATTCAATAAATTTTAAATCATCAAAAACATCATACATTTGATACATTTATCACATCACATCAAATATCGTTGTATATATATCATCAGAGTGTCAAAAAACTTTACAAAATTTGGATCCATAAAGTCGTACAAAATTTGGGCTTATGCCCCATCATGTTCAGTCTCAAAAAATAATATACAGTCATCTAATATATAAAATCTGTCTACTTCTGAGGTCCCTGCCCAGAAGTCGTGTTCCTATAGAACGTAACTGCAGTGGCCACACGGCGGAATAATCTAACCCAGTCTCGGGGTACTCCTACTACCCGTCTCTGGATGGCTTCAGGCAAGTCCTCCACGGCAGCCATAGGGATTTGGCGGGTTAATCCCTCCAAGTTTCTCTGCACGGCCTGGAGAGTCCTGTCTGAGTCTACTGTCTCTGCCTCGCCCCTGCGACGCTTATGGCGTGGGAGTCCCTCAGGACGAACTGGTCCAACATCTGAAACATGATCATTTTTTATTGTCAGTCATTATGAATCCAATCAAAAACATGTTTGTTTTTCATTTTTTCATACATATTTGAAAAAATCCAAAAAAATTATATAAGTCAAAAAAATTTTGCAAACTTACCGACTGTGCCCCATGCTGTGCCTGGTGGAAGAACTAGATCTGGATCTCCACGAAAGTCCATCCCGGCATAGGGATAGTCGTCCACTGCGATGATTTGTTCTCCCCACCAAAGGAAGAACTCATCGTCCCATGTGGTCCGGGGTACCTCACTACCCCCCAGTCTCTTCATCATGTCTGCCCAACGGGCAATTCTTGGGTCCCGCGGGCTGCTGATAGTCGAGATGACTCTGGGTCTCAAAGCTGGAATCCTCTCAAAGAAGAATGTTGTCAAAATGGTCCCATAGCCAAAGTGTTTAGTCTTTTCTTGGCGAATGGAGGTCAGCTGTTGTTTCATGTTCAGTAGCAGGGCTGTGCACCAATCGTACACATGAGTCAAACACTCTACAGCTATACTCATTTGCGTCCTGGACGCCTGATGTAGTGAGGCAGATCCTGCCACTCTGCTGATGGTGAAAAGGAGGATATTCATGTGCAAATCCCTGATATCTCTAATTGCAATCTGCGTTCCAACCTTTTTGGAATTATCTACGCAATATACGTGGACATAATCCTCCACGGTTAACCCTCCCAGGGGTTTTCCGTGTAGGTCTACTGGTTCTCCCCTCCTGGAGAGTCCAGTGATGAAATATATATCCTCCACTTCAATGCGTAGTGGCATCTGATCAATTATGAAGCAATCCTGATCTGGTTCCCAGTAATTTACGAGCATTTCTAGCAACCGCACATTGCTTTTCATATTTGGCATTTTAAAGAATTTGAACAATCCGCAATTTCGGAGGATATTTTGCGTTGCGTGATCTTGCATGACCTCTTGGTCTATTGCGCTATGCTCACGTTCCCTCCATGAGATGGTCATCCTGAGAAATTTCATCAAATTATGCATTAGCCACGCTTTTTAAGTTTCAGACCTGCGCATACGCGGTTTTTCTTTTGCACAGTCGCGTGTATACGCGAGTTTCCTTTAACGAACCCGCGTATGCGCAAGTCCGCATATTTTAGCAAGGGTTTTAAAGCTAAAAATCACTTAATTTTAAATTCCAAATGGACAAAATGAATAAACAGGATGATTAAGGAGCCTACCTGAAGTTTCGCTGAGTTCCGACGGTCGGTTATTCCTGATTTGACGAAAGAAGTTTTTAGCTCCAGAGCACTTTTTCCAAATCAGCAATGCAATAATGAACCAAATGAGAGGTAATTTGTCTATTTATGGCTAAAAAGTTGAAAATTTTTGCAAAATTTTGTTATGCTCATTTTTTCAATCTATCTTAAGCTGCATAACTCGATTGCTTGGAAGTGCCCAGTTTGGTATGTTTTCAGGTACATTTTGACGATTTTGAGATTTTTCCCGGTTTTTGATCCATGTTTTCCGACTCGTCACGGCAGGTATATGATCTTCACTGGCATATAGGTTAGGGAAATCACTTTCCGTTGCATCTTGCATTCTAGCCTCCATACTGATCACTTTCCTTAGGGTCGATCCCATCAGGTCATGAGTATTACACCCATTTCACTCGCCGATTATTTAATCATGACTTGATGGTAGAGCCTTCCTTTACATGGGCTTCCTAGTTAGTTCCTCGCTATCACTTGTTGCCCATGCTGCTTTTTATGTAGGCTCGGGAGTCCTCTTTAGTCCCGCCATGTATTATGTGTTGAAGCTTCATTCTTCTTCTTCATCACTTATCATTTTTTCTGGCTTTTACCCTAGAGGCTCCCTGGTGTCGTTTAAGTTGTATTACTGCATTGCATATTGGCTACTTGTTTATCCTGGCCTTTAGCCGGCTTCATTTGGACTCGATGTTTAAGCCAACTTTTGACCTTGACTTTATGTACAAGTTAACCATTGCATGCACTTAGCTATCACGACTTGACACCTTTGTACCCATGGATGGAACGTTCCTCTGAGTATCACTGACCAGTTTTCGCCACCTTGCATTGAGCATAGGATTGTTCCAATCCCAAGAACTAGTGCATCTGCTTTCTTGATACTCGTTCTATCCATTGTACCATAGCATTCTTTTATTATTTTTCAGGCTTCTTATATGAAAAAGACAAAAAAATCAAATATAACAAAAAGAGCGGGAACGGGATGTATCTTCGTTATTTTGATGGCAGTACAGAGTCAGTTTGTCGCCCTTGAACAAAGCACATATACTTATATATATCTCCTTCATTTGGGATGGTTCTAGTTTGACCTAGGTTCAGCCTTTACCATGTTTCACTTGTCAATTCTCCCCCGGTTGGTTATCTCTTCCAATCATATGGAGAGTTTGTTTTGCCTCCTGCAAGACAGACTTATACAGTGTCACTTTTTACTGCCATGGTCATCACGGAGTCGTGCTTTTGTTCAAGGGAAGTCTAGCCTGAGTCGGCCATTCTGCGGTGTCTCTTGACTCATTATTCAGTCGGCCTTCCCGGTCTTGTCGGTATCATGTTCTATCACATCAGATGTTTTGATCTTCTGCTCGTGCTGGTTTGAGAAGGTCCCCATTGACTTCTTGCCGGTGGGTTTGTCTCTTATCGACTACGACACATTGCTCTGAGAGCAAGCCTAGAGCCACACCTTGGGCCTATTTCCATTATTGATAGGTGACCTCGTGCTCAGCATTTGATCATCATCATGGGTCTTTGACTGAGTGGTTTCCCCTGTGTTCGACGTCAACACACATTATCACACTTGGGATTCGTGCAGTACCTTGATTTCCATTTGACCCTATCGGTGGATTTCTCGCCTCTGTGTCAGCTTTCATTATTGGTTGGTTTAGAGGGTTTCTTCCATGCGCTAGCTTCATCTTGTGCATGTCGGAAACGTACTTCGGTTTTGGTTCCATCACTCTACTTCGTCCGATTCCTTCCAAATCTTGGCCTGCGGGTTACACTCACGCTGGACTGATGTGGGATGCCTTAATGCCTTCCTTCCAGCAGATCTTTTCCCATCGACTCCAACTCATTGCTCTGGGAATAAGGTCTAGAGTATTTTGTCAGTACCTTAGGGTTTGCAGTCATCAGTGGCAGACTCTTCGCTATCGACAGTGGGGATTCATCATTGCCTCCTGATTGGTAGATTCTTTCAAGTGTTCGACTTCAACTCATTCATTCGCACTTGTCGGATTGTACTGGGGCACCTTGACACTCATTATCATTATCGGTGGGTTGTCTCGCGTTGGTTAATGGGATACATCATTGCCCGGTAATCCAACGATTTCTCACATGGTCGACTTCAGCTCATTTATTCCCATTGTGTAGAATTGTGCCATAGTGATCGGTGAAGACCTCGGGTTGCATCAACATTTTTCGGTTCACTTTTGACAGTCCATTCAGTTTCTGCCAGTGATGTCGTCCACCCTTATATGTTGCAGTTCAGTACAGCAGCATCCTATATGTTGGCACCCGAGTTGCGTGATTGTACCGTTTGATTCCACCTCTTATGATCCGGTACTTGGAGATTCAGTTACTTATATGATCAGACATCCAGTTGCACCATCTTTGATCAGCTTTCTATATGTGATACTTGGACATTGATTCAGACTTATATTTCCGGACCATGCTCAGATGATTCATTGTGTACTTTCAGTTCAGCTATACTTGTATACATATTGGATCTATTCAGTACTTTCCATATGATGTATTTTTGACTGAGCATGGGTATGCCCGCCTCAGCATGAGTTGACTCTCTTTTTTCTTTCATTGGTTTTTGGCAGGCTGAAATCTGGTGAAGTCCTCTCTTGTCCTTGCGAAGTTCTTTCTATGTGCATAATACATTTAGGCCATCATGTACCCCTTCTGACCTCATATATTAGGGGGCATCTGTTATAGCATCATTTCTCACCTTGACATGATTCATGATTGCTTTATGGCTTTATGGGCACCCATTCCTACAGACTTGGACAAATTCACTTAAAAACAGTGTAAAATCCCCCATACGCGACTATGCCCGTGTTTTTCCGCGTGTATACGCGAGTTCAGCTAGACTTTTCCGCGTATGCCATTAAAATGATTAAAAATATATATAAAAAATCCCTAATTTCGCGTTGGGTTGATGGTTACTCGGGTAGTTCAACCACCCCAGCCCGTGGCCAACTGTTTCCAACTGCTGAAACTACTTGGAGGGACTATAAAAAGCCCTCATGTGTATGGCCTAAGGGAGAGAGAGAATTATTGATATTATACTCTGTTGGTATTCCCTATCCAAGTTTGATTCCCCGTGCCTCTTGCACTTTCCCAGTTCATTATAGGAAACCCTTGTTTCCTTGAGATACACATCCCTTTATATGTTATCTCGTATGCACCAGTTTGGAAGGAGTCTTAGCGAGGCAAGGGATGGACGGATCCGGACGACGGTCTACGAAGGCCTTGGAAGGAT
>JAXQQM020062922.1:0-53336 GCA_034641835.2 Pinus albicaulis
GTTGTAGATCATATCTGCATATCCTTTTCATTTTTATTTTTGAATATCAAAAATACAAAAAAAATAGAAAATCAAAAAATCATATGTTATAGTATAAAATATGATTTTATAATATATCATAAAACAAGCATTTCAAAGCTCATTGAATATTAAACCTTATTGAAACATATGTTTTGATTTAAGCATTAAGCTCCGAGCAATTTCTTGAGCGGAGGCGGCGATCGTGGAAAAGTGCTTTCGGATAAGTTATTGCGGGGGAGAAGCAGCTCGTACTTTATCAAATCCCGACCCCCCGTAGTTGACTGGTCAGATCGCGGGGGAGCCGTGATCGACGACTGTGAATAACTGCGGGGGGTGCCGGTCGAAGTTCGCTACCGTACTCCATGACCCCCCGCAGTGACGTCATCAGACGAAGTGGAGAACAGTTGTCATCCGCCCTCAACGGTATCAACACAACTAATTCGCCAAGCATTGTGCTTTCCAGAAGATGAGTCTCCATTACAATTCTCCGAAGATTCATTGGTTCAGTATTTTGAAGACCTTTCAAACGAAGAGTTCAGTCGTTGTATGTCATTTTTGAGATCAAATCCAGAGAAAACTCAATTTGAAGGAGAAAAGTTCAGTTTGGAGGCGTTCAATGTTCAATATAGGCCAGTTCTTAGCTGCATTGCGGAGATTTTGGGAAAAGACGATGACCACAAAATTGATAAATCAGTCTTGGGGATGTTTGCACTAATGATGAAACCAGGGGTGGTCCTTGACATTCCGTCTTTTTGGCAGGAAATAGTGAATTCCCAATTGATAGCTTTTCCTCTAACAGGGTTCTTCAGATTTCCATCATTGGTTGTTTACTTATTTTTGTATCAAAATGTTGAAGAGTTCATGAGTTTGGGTTTAAATATAGTTGATAGTAATAAAAATAAGCAATCAGTTTTATTCTCGACTGATATGGTTAGAAAAGAAGAGAATGAAGCAGGGCTGTTTGAATTTGCTGACCATTTCATGTCTATTGCTTATAAAATTTTGAATGGAACTCTTCCTCCATGCTTTCTACCAAAAGCCCAGGAGTTCCTACAGTTAGGACCCAATTGCAAATTTGGAGATTGGTTTGTATTCGAAGAATACTCAGAGATAAGGCTGTATGGAGTTAGCATTGAGCCCTATAGGCTCCCAACCTTTGTACCCATGCGACTTTTCGCCCTGGAATTCATAAGGCAAAGTCTTAATGTAGACCAAGTTCACTTTCTTCCCATGAAGAAAGGTTTGATGTACAAATTGCCTATGAGTGTGGGACCTTTTGTGGTCAACACAAGACAAGCTTTTGATGAAGTCTCAAAAATGTTGGAAGGGACACAAATACTGTTTTAAAACCGGAAATCCCAAGTGGACCTACTCTATGGCCTAATGAACCTAAGCCTTTAACTGAACTGTCTAATCCTGAGCATGATGCTAATGAACTTGCTTAAAAATATATTAAATAATTATTTTTTAATAAAAAAACTATTTTTAAGATTTGCAACCATGATTCCAAGCCAATAGAGACAAAATATGCAAAGTTTGCTCATTTATATACCATGTAAAGGTGAATATATCAAAATGGCACGGAGTGCAATACATATCATCGAAAAATACATAACCAATGAGGTTCCAAATGGCTCATAAAGTCCAAAAACAATGCTACAAGCTATGAGGCCATTGGCCTAATACAAGACTACATATTAGTGTGATCACCAAAAGCACAGATCACTCCTCATCATGATCAAAATCATCACCACTACTAGACAAGGGATCATCAACATGAGCTACATAAATAACATGGCTCAAAGTTTGAGGACTCCTAAAACTCCTCTACAACTTTAGTAGTAGTAGTAGTAGCAAAAATAGACATCAAAACTACAAATCACTAAGCAACATGGTCTCTCATGAAACTCATCATTGATTCATCGCTACTAGAAATGGGATCATCAACAAGAGACAAACATTTATCCAGTCAAAAGCCACGTACTGACACTGTAACCTGAGAAACATGATGAAATTAAAAGTTTTAGTTACAATGAATTAATGATTTTGGTTTGAGTGAAGGGTTCATTTCCTCAACCTTAAAATGCGATAGAAAAAGATTAGCATGCCTAACTAGTTGTTTTCCTTTGATTGAAGGGTACATCAAGGTTCTTAAAGGACTTCATGCTCTTGATCAAATGCCAATATCATACCCTTACACATGATAGAATCAAATGGAAACATTGCAAATTCCCAAACCATGAAACCCTGAAAACCATTAAGTCTGCTGAATTTTGAGTGAAACCCAAAATTCTAGTTTCTCCATATGAAATCCAATGAGGTCGAAACCACTCTTAAACATCCTGAGTCATTTCATGGTAATGTTAAAAATTTAAGTAAAAGGATAAAAATGAAAAATAAAGGAAATGTCACTTTTACTTTAAGAATTTAACATTACCATGAAATGTCAATGCTTCCCTTACCTCCACATCAGCCCTAAAACTCATTTCTGGCCGTGCGTGGGTCCACATAGGGAAAGAGTAGCTAAATGAACCCTCCCATTGGCTCCAAATCAACCCTAAAACATAACTGTCGCCGAAAATGTGGGTCCGCGGATGAGTTAGCACCTAACCGGCTGGTTAGGAACGAAACCGGTCGGTTTATGCATAAACCGGCCGGTTCCGTTCCTAACCGGCCGGTTAGGTCCGGTTTTTTCAAAAAACAGGCGAAATGCCTAGGTAGCCGGGTTGCCTGGCCGGTTTCGACCGGTGGGCTATCTAACCGGCCGGTTTGGCCGGTTTCCGGTTCAAACCGGCCGGTTTTTAAAACACTGGACACAGTTGTTGTTGGGAGAAAAATGGCCTTATGATCCACATGGAATAATTTCTTATAAAAGGGTTGAGAATGGGTATGCTGCATTTTCCCATGTAAGTAAACCTGATCTGGAGAAACTGGCTAATCCAGGTGAGTCAAGTTCACCAAAGACTAGCATTCAAACACCTGCAATTTTGGAAAGGGCGAGCAAAAGAGGTAGAGAAGATGTTGTTGAAATAGATGATGAGGAGCCCCGAGAGGAAAAAAGAACCAAACTAGCAGAAGACCATTCTTCCAACTCACCTGGTTTTACTCTCTAGGTGAATGAAGAACAGGATCTCTCCTCATCTCCTAGAAGACAAGAACTTTATTTGGAAAAGGCTCCTTCAGTAAAGCAAATGTTCACACAGATTGAGGAAAGAAACCAGAGGATAAAAGCCAATATAGAAGCACAAGCAGAGCACCACATAGCTGCTGACCAGACCAGATTATTGACTGTGATGGATCTTGAAAAAGATCAGTTTAAGATGGCTCTGTCACATCCGACAGGAATGTCCCTTGGACCTTCGGGCAGCTTTAAGGAGGTAAACATAATCATGGATGTTAAAAAGATCCCATTGTGGGACAAAATGAATCTTCGTATGCAGACCGGGCAGCTGATTGTAAATGATTTGAGCAAGACCAATGCCACAGCAGTCAAGACTGAAAACATGCTTGCAAAGGTCATCAGACAATGCAAAATGGAGAAAGCTAATTCAAGGGCAGTAACAACACAAAATGAAGAGTTGAAGAAGATCATTATGAAAATTGGTGTGGATCCAAATGATAAAGCTGCAATTCAAAAACTCATGAAAAGTGTAGAAGTAGAAATATCCTCACTAAGGAAAAAGTTAAAATTACCAGCAACAGAGCACTCAATGGCTGCAGAAGTAGCTGAGGTAGAAAAAGAAAAGGAAGAGTTACGTTTGCAATTGTTACAAAAAGATGAGGAGTTGTCCAAAGTGAAGCAGACTGCTATGTCTCTGCAGAATCATATTGAAAACCACACTTGCACTTTTATTTCGCCTACAGGTGATGCTGATTCTGATCCTCAAGCCCAAATTGTTCAGCTCAGCATAGAACTGAAGATAGCTGAAGGTGATCTTAAACGGGTTCAGTTTGATTTGGAAACAGCTACTAAGATTATGAGAGGATGGGAAAATAAAGCAAATGAAGATAAGCAGCAGTTACAAAAGGCTGAGGCTGAAATTAAGGAGCTCAAGGAGAAGCTTAAAGGTAACATTTCACTTTTAAGAGCTAAGGATATTATTTGGACTGAAATTATATCTGAAATGAAGTCAAATTGGGATTCCCTAAGTATAATTGATACAGAGAAGCGCCTCATCTCAGACCATCAAGGGGAGATATCATCAGAAAAACAAATGCTCATTAAAAGAGCAAATTGGGCTAGGAGGTTTTTAAATTTCATCAATTCCAAATCAGATAAAGAGCTAGAAGAAATTGATATATAAGACAGATACTTCTATGCTGAAGAGGTTAGCAAAATGATAATAAAGAATGATCTACGAAAAGTTGCAGAGAAAAGGTTGCTGAGAATTAAAGAGGCGGTAAAGAAGTTTGATATAACTTTTGATAAATTGATTCGAACAGGTTTGCCCTCATGCTGGACAGAAAAGGGAAATATTTTGACATGGAAGTTTTATGAAGATGCATTAACACTGGCAAAGAGCAGAGCAAATAGCAGACATGAAAAGACACAAGTTTTAAAGGGAGAGACAGTGTTTAACTTTTTACAGAGGCACTTCAATTTGTTATGGATGGTAAAGGCACTCTTCACAGAAAGGCTCACTCACAATCAGACAGTTGCATTTAGATTGGAATACCTCAGCTACAGGAATGCTTCTACAACTCAAAGTGAACTTTGGAAAACATGCAAAATCTTCTCCATTGACACAGCAAAGAAGATTCCAACGGACAAATCAAAAGGAGCTGTTGATTCCGCAGCCACTTCAGGACCAGTTGTTCCTTTAGATTAGAAGTTTTAAAAAGTCCTCATTATGTCATCTCTCAGGATTATGTAAATGTAATAAGACTTTTTCGAGGCATGTACCTCCATGATAGTTAACAGTTTAGGCAGTTAAAGTTGGTTAGAGTAGTTAGGATCAGTTTCATTGCCGGAAACTGTTTTGTCATAATGTATTTAAAGACAATTTGAAGAAAGAAAAAGGTTCTGAGTTTTGGACCTTGAAGCCTAATTTTGTACTGAAAAATATTGAATCAATGAAAAGTTTTGCAAGATTCCTTCATTCTATCTATGTTGAATAGTTTTCCAGTTTTCATTTCGTTTCCATATCTATGAATAAAATAGAATGATTTGAGCTGCAGGTCTCTTGATATTTGTGTATCTAAGAGTTAAACATCCTTAATGGGCGCTCCTCTATTTTAACTTTATTTGTTGCTCACTTCTTCAGGATTTTATAATGGTAGATTCTGTTTAAAGCAACATACTAAATTGAAATCCTTTTCTTCCTTCTTCTTCCATACATTCACTTC
Source organism: Pinus albicaulis (assembly GCA_034641835.2). NCBI lineage: Eukaryota > Viridiplantae > Streptophyta > Pinopsida > Pinales > Pinaceae > Pinus > Pinus albicaulis. The sequence goes on from JAXQQM020062922.1 coordinate 5,368, forward strand.
AGCATAAAGAGAACATGGCATTGCATAACATGCAGGGGTTTAATATTTGGAGATTATATTATTAATATTTGAAGGTCTAATAAACAAAGGCAGATATACACTTGTTTGTGACATAATCATTAATGTCTTGAGCACGGATTCCTTTACACAACAAGGGATTGTTTCTCAAGGAACAACATGTTGTACGTACCTGATTACGTACCTGATTTGAAGAAGAACCTTGTGTCCATCTCGGCAATGGAAGACAAAGGGTTCAAGGCGACATTCGTTGATGGAAAGGTACGTATCTGGAAGAAGAACTTCAAGGAAGCTCTTACTATTGGTTTTAGAGTTGATACACTCGACCAGGTTGGAGGAAGTCCATTGGGGGCTATGTCATGTGATACAACTCTTCAAACAGAGTTATGCAACCGGAGGCTTGCATACCTTCAGTAGGGAAGGGGATGACAGGGATGCCTGAATTTAAAAAATGAATTCGAAGACTCTTGCAGAGAAGATGGCATTAAGAGGGAGACCACAATTGTGTACACTCCTGAGCAAAATGGTGTTGCTGAAAGAAATAACAAGATCATTGTGGAAGCTGCCCGTGCCATGCTATGTGACCAAGGTCTTCCAAAGTTTCTGTGGGGAGAAGCTGCGAACATTGTTGTGTATGTTCAAAATAGATGCCCGCATTACGCTTTGGACTCCAAAACTCCGGAAGAAGTCTTCTCTGGTAAGAAACCTGATGTTTTTCATTTTAGAGTTTTTGGTTGTCCTGTTTGCTTTCATGTGCCAAAAGAAAAAAAAGAAGCAAGCTGGATGCTTCTGGAAAGAAGGGAATGTTTGTGGGCTATAGTGAAACTTCGAAGGCATATAGAATCTATGTGCTTGGTCAAAGAGAATTGGAGATATGCCACGATGTCACCTTCGATGAAGATGTTGCCCTCAAGAAAGTGAGAAATCTTCCTAGCTCCAAGGAAGACAAAGAAGATGAAGAAGTAGGGAAGCAAGAAGAGCTGAAGGATGACTTGATGACCGATGTTGAAGAACCTATGGATCCTATTGATCCACCTCCTTCAAATAAGAGAAGACCCTCATGGCTCAGGGATACTCTCGCAGATGCCGAGAGACATGTTGCCCCAAGGGGGACATTCCGTGAAAGCAAGAATCCAAAGAGATGCCAAGGGTATCTAGCTGCCATGAGTACAAGTGTACAATCTGAGCTTGGATCATTTGAAGAAACCGTAAAGCATCAAGTTTGGAAGGATGCTATGCGCGAAGAATATGAGTCCATTATGAAAAATGATGTCGGGGAAGTGGTCTCGAGACTGAAGGACAAATCTGTTGTCACCTCGAAATGGCTCTGTAAGATCAAGCATAGATCTGATGGAATTGCTGAAAAGTACAAGGCAAGATTTGTTGCTCGAGGCTTCTCTCAAAAAGAAGGCATAGATTATGATGATATATTTGCACCTGTGGCCCGCTATACCACCATCTGATCTATCATAGCCCATGCTGCTACGCAAGGATGGAGTCTACATCAGATGGATGTGAAGACCACTTTTCTATAAAGGAAGAGGTGTATGTGGAGCAACCTCTGGGGTTCGAAGTCCGAGATAGAGACACCCATGTATGCAAGTTGAAGAAAGCCCTCTATGGGTTGAAGCAAGTCGCCATGGCTTGGTACCAGAGGATAGATAGCTACTTGATGAAGCTGGGCTTCACTCGAAGTAATGCTGATCCGAACCTTTATGTTAAGGTTGATAGAGAAAGGTCTCTCATTCTGGTTCTCTATGTGGATGATCTCTTCCTAACAGGTGTTGACCCTCTCAGTGATCAATGTAAGAGGGAGCTAGCTTCCGAGTATGAGATTAAAGACCTAGGAATGATGCAATACTTCCTAGGCTTGGAGGTCTGGCAGAGGCCAGGCAAGATTTTCCTTTCTCAAGGAAAATATTTCGTGAAGCTGTTGGAGAGATTTGGTATGGTGGACTGTAAGTCTGTGTCGACACCGATGGAACTCAACTTTAAGAAGTTGTGTGGAAACGTTGCTGGGCCCATGCTAGCAAATCCTACCGAGTATCGACAACTCGTGAGGGCCCTGATGTTCTTAGTGAACTCTTGTTCGGACGTATGTTTTGCAGTGAACACTTTGAGTCAACACATGGTTGATCCTCATCACATTCACTAGATTGCTGCCAAGAATCTATTGAGATATCTTCGGGGCACAATCAACCATGGGCTGAGATACATTGCCGAAAGTTTAAGACTCCATGGATATACTGATGCCGATTGGGCTGGCAGTGCGGTGGATCGCAAGAGCACATCTGGATGTTGCTTCACCTTGGGTTCTGCTTTGATATCTTGGATGAGCATGAAGCAGAAATTAGTGGCTTTGAGCACCGCTGAGGCCGAATACATTGCAGCGAGTATGGCCTATTGTGAAGCTGTTTGGTTGCGAAAGCTTTTTAGTGAGTTGTTTGGGCATGTGCTAGATACCACCATTATCCTTTGTGATAACCAGAGTAGGATTCATCTTTATGAGAATCCCTTGTTCCACGATCGATCCAAGCATATTGATATCAGGTACCACTTTGTTTGGGACATGGTACAGTGAGTCGCCGTAAGGCTCGATCACATAGGAACTGATGAGCAGGTCACAAATATTCTCACGCAGCCCCTGGGGAAGGTAAAGTTCCTAACCTTTCGTGAGAAGCTTGGAATTGTGGAAAGACCCTATTTTGAGGGTCCTGCTTGAGTTGGACTATGAGCTCTAGGAGCTCTAAGGGGCTTGGGGATAGTTTCTTGGAGCTATAAGCACAGTCAAGGCTAGGCTTGCCGAACCTTGTTGTGCTTCTGCCCCACCGTTATGATGTTTGAGTTGGTTCACCTTCTCTTTTATCTATGCCCCGCACGCATCCTACCCATGGAGTTTCAGACTCATGGGAAGTACCTCTCATTAGGCCAATGAGGTGGGAAATGTGGATAGAGACCAATAGCAAGATCAATGGACGCATCAGAGATTGTCGTACTCTCTATGTCTAGGATGGCATGTGTCTAACACCTTGATCTGGGATCAAGTATAATGAGGTTCTTACCTCTAAACTAACTTCGGGTTAGTATCTGACTCTCTTGAGTCTATTGAGGTTTTATCCTCCAAACTGACTTCGGGTCAGTAAACTAACTTCGAGTTAGTATGTGATCTTTTTAGTCTATTGAGGTTTTATCCTCCAAACTGACTTCGAGTCAGTAAACTAACTTCGGGTTAGTATGTGACTCTTTTGAGTCTATTGAGGTTTTATCCTCCAAAATGACTTCAGGTCAGTAAACTAACTTCGGGTTAGTATGAGACTCTTTTTGAGTCCAAGAGAGGTTTTAACCTCCAAAATGACTTCAGGTCAGTAAACTAACTTCGGGTTAGTATGAGACTCTTTTTGAGTCCAAGAGAGGTTTTAACCTCTAAGCTGACTTCGGGTCAGCTGAGTGTGATGTCTTTGTGACTCACCTTTTGTTATATCTGAGAAAGAGCCAGCAAAGCAAGTTACGATAGGATGACGCACAATGTTTGGTGAAAGTACATGATGGTACTTGTTGGCCTGTGAACACACACAAAGGGGAAAGGGAGAAAGGAAAGCCAATCCTGACTATCAAAGAGCTTCAAAAGGGACCCATCTACATCTCAATTCAGTAGAGAAGGGGAAAATGTAGCTGATAAGGCTTAAATAGTGAGCAAACTCCATTTCCGCCATCCCTCATCTCATCTACCCTCTTTACCTACATTTTCCCTACCTTATTCGTCACTTTCCCTTTTATAAAGCCCTGCGTTGTATTTCCTCACTAGCAACACCGCCCCCCGCAAGTTTTAACCTTTACATTTTAAAAGACTCGCCGAAACCTATCTCCCCGTCGATGCGACTTACCGAGACCCATCCAACCTTGATACACTACTCGCATCTGCATGCAAAATTTCATATTTTACATTTTTCGCACCTTCCGCCTTTTCGCACTCACCAGTTTTTACTGTGTCACTTATCACAGTTCGTGGATTTTACCACTTACCTATCACAGCGCCCGCAAGCTAAATATTTTAGCTTGCGATATGACCCGATCGCCATCGCACTTCGCAACAAATACCACATCGCAAATCGGCGATTGTAACTTTTTAAATCTCCGCCAACCTCTATCTATTGCGATCGCCGATGTGCGATATCGCATCGCGCACATTACAACTTTATGCTCCATTGCGCCTTGCATATCTTGAAGTTTAGGTCATATTCCTGAAACATATCCTGTCCTGATTGTGATTTTGTGATGCTCTTTGGGCCCCACTTCCTCGCCACGTCATCAAAACCTTCCCCACGTCCTTTGTCTCACCCTTGGCAGTATTTAAAACCGTTTTGCCGTGTGTTATGTGCCGCACATCCCCTTCTAAAATCTGGTCTCCGCTTCTCACTAGTCAAAACCCAACATGAGTTCTTGGTGGAGCGACGCGGCTATGATCGTTCAGTTCATTCATTAACCTTTGCTGAAGAGTGGAGCATGCACGGTACAAATGGCTTTTTCATTTCGGTTAAGGCAAATCATGAGAACGTGGAGTGAAGGCCTTTCGTCAGTAGCTGAAATCAAGTAGAAGAAATCATACCGCTCACCAGTTTTTCACCCACTTCTCGCCACTCCGCTGAAGATTCTGGGTTTTGGCCTCTCAGGCCAATTGTTTTGTTCCTTGTTACTATTAGATAGTGATGTTTTGCTTGGTAAAATCCCGATTTTACCTATTCTGTTTTGATTTCCCTGTTGCAGGAGTGATTGCTTGAAGCACGCTCTGATAGGTTGTTAGGATAATTTGGTTTCACCTGTGTGGGTCGATCCTGATAGAATATTCGGTCAAAAACCCTCAAGGAGAACTCTATATGTAGTGAGTTCTAAGATGAAGAAAAGGTTCTGGAATTTTGGAAGAATTTTGCTGTAGTTTTGTATTACTGTGCTCCTTGTGCTTTGAGATACATTTTTGGGAGTGTTGTTTGAACTCAATATAATTCAGAACTGATATTTGGATTCCAGATGGAGTAATGAGCAGTATGTATTTGTTTTCTTTGTTATCAGTAATCTCCTCTCCATGTGTAATCATCTTTCATGCTATTCTGCTTTGATGGTTCGTGTAATGTAGCTGCCGGTGATCTGCAATTTTATTCATGAATTCGTATCAGTATAACGCTTAGGTGTTAACGCTCATGTAATTAAACTTGCTATATTACCTTAATTCGCGCTCCATGAACCTCTGTTGTTATCCATATTTCATTTATATACGTTTCCTCTGAGTTCATATGGGACAAATTCTTAAATCCCTTAAGCCTGTCTCTCATGGGTTCCTTCTCCGTTCTCCCTCAACGCCTCTGAATATTTTCAAGATTTCTGCTCATTGTTTTATACTTGGCCCATTTAAAAGTCATTAAGTCTCGCAGCCTCTTGAGCCCTCTCACAGTATAGGGAATTCACATGAATCGACTCCAAGACCTTCTCACTCCATGAACCACCAAAACAATTATTCCCTCATTCCATATTTTGTCAGAGGCATTTTATGTTGTTGACCACTTTTAACCTGTAATGAACCAAATGGGAAGGGTTAAGCACAATGGGGAATATCTTAAGATATTCCACTATGGGTTCACACAAGATGGGATCACACCAATAGATCTAAACCAAAGATAGACTGGTAGGGCATTTACTGGTTATATCACCTCTAAGGAGAGGGTGAAAACCAGAGGCTTCCTGGCCCGTTCCAGGCTCTGTCTGAAGATTGTTGGTAAAACACAGCAAGTGTGGGAATAACACACTCCTAATGTAGTTTGCAGCCCTTGGGATCCTTAGATCTACAGATCTAAAGATTGGATCCAAAAGAGGAGGAAAAACCAAACAAGGAAGAAGCGGGAAATTCCGCTCTCAGGAAAATCTGCAATAGGCTCAAGGAAAACGTTGTATAAGCAAAAATAACGCAAACCAGGGCTGGGTTCCCCTAGCTTAGGCTGTGTGGGACCTCCATGGTGAATTTCAGCAAAAACAAATAAGTTTAGAGGCCTTAAACAGATCTCCCACGAAGCTGACTAGTTACAAATCAGCTAAAGAAAAGAGCTGTAAACAAGGAAAAACCCCACTGCAGAAACTGCGCAATCTGAACTGGAAATGGTAGAAGATCCATGGGAAGGTTCATGCTACAGGAATATAACAACAAATTTGATTCTTGGATGAACTCCTTTCATTAGCATAATGAAAATGAGTGAAACTTCATAAAGAGCGCCGATGACACATATAACTTACAGAAAGATCAAACAAGTGATTCCTCTTGAGAGCTCAACTGCATATTAAATTCAGATTCAGCAACTGATGATGTTATTAAACATCGTATCCATATAACAAATATTTCATCTTGGATGAACTCCTTTCACATGTTAGCATGAAAATGAGCAAGAAACTCTTCGTTAAAAAAGAGCGCCGTATGACATATATAACTTGCGTAGGCACCAAACAACGTCCCTCTTGGAGAGCTTCAACCGTCGTACATTAAATCTCAGATCTATAACTGATCCATGGCTGAAACATCAGATCCATATACCAGATCTGGAAACTACACAGCCTTCTTACTAAGATCCCCCTTGGGGTTTCATCAATTTAACACACAATAAGTACAGATCTGACTTTTAAACTATAAGACTGCAAAAAACTCTGAATTTCTGAAGATGGCTTTTATTACAACATGATTCAGATCTGAAATAGCATAGAATAGTAAGCTACTCTTTTACATTACAAGTGAGAGGCAAGCCTCAATCACTGGAGATGCTCTAGTGCACAAAACTGAAATAACAATAAACCCAAGTGCAGAAACGCAGTTCTTGAGAGGGACTGCGTAGTAGCTGTAGAGAAATGAAGCATAAACTATATAATACAGATCTGAAATCAAAATGGGAGTGAGATCCTCTTTTGGGTGGTCACAAGACACCCTCCCTGAGAGAAATCCCCTCTAAAATCACTAGATCTTTGCAGATCTAGTTCACCCACTTGCTGCAACTCATAAGCAGCTGCAAAACCCTCAACAGGACCAGCGCTGCTCATAGAGGTGAAGCTTGGCCAAAATGCCGGATAGTGGAGAGATACATCCCAATCTCCTCCAAAGAGCTACTCCATGGAAGGAGGGAGGATTCCTAAACATGAGATCCTCTTCCCTTAGGCTAAACAACCAAGAGACCGGAGTTGCTGCAGCAACTTCTGAAATTCAAAAATCCTTCAACAACCCTTTCATGTTGCCTCTCCTTCTTTTTATAACATTAGGGCTTGCAAAAACCCTAAGCCACCTTCTTTAACTTAACCCTTTTCACACATGTGATCCTCCTCTAGAAGCACGTTGTGCTTGATGGGTAAGCATTCCTCAAAACTGCGCTGTAGGTGGGGCCAAGGTTGACCCAATCAAATGGATTTGCTCCTTCCACCCTTAAGTGTGTTTAATAAAATAGCTCAGATTTAACCCCTTTCACTTTGGGCATGTATTTATTCTCAATTTAGGAGTTTAATGAACCTCCCTTTCACATTTATTCATGAAGTAAGCAAATAAAGCAAAATTATAATACTCCTACTAGTTTATGACCAAATGGGGATATTACAGTCCTCCCCCTCAAAATTGTTGCTTGCCCTCAAGCAACTTACAAGGACTAGCAAAATTTCCAATGGAATCATTTCCTCCCAATAATACCAGTGTGCATCATGTGAGTGAACAAATTGGCTGTTGTGAGGAAGTGGGAGGTACATAGGAAGTATTACATGTTGTCCATTGGCCTTCTTCAAGCATGAGAAGTTGTAGATATAGGGGCTCCAACCCCCTTGAAGATGCTCCACTCTTCATGCTATCATCCCAACAAAAGAGCCATTCTTGATAGCTCATCAAGACAATCATCAATTCCCAATTATGTGCATTGAGTAGGGGCTGCATGGCTGAAAATGAGAGATAAGAATATGCAATCTCTGCTGCCCCTCCTTTCATTCATGATGGATGTAGAGCTGTGGACCTTGGGCTGGAATAAGATGGCTCTCATGAAGCCAAAAGGAGCTTGGCCCTTCCCGATCCTCTTCATGGAACTTATTAAGTCTTCTTGCCCAACCTCCTATGCATGTGATGAACAATTTATTTCTGTCATAGGTGCTCCAAAAGAAACAAGGACTAGGTGTTATTGGATGGTGACCCAAGTCCTCCCTTGAGATCAGCTTTGTCCATCACCTTGTTGTCCCAAATCAAGATACAATAAGTGGCCATCCCACCACTAGTTGCTGCCATAAGATTCTCCAAAGCTTGGAAATGATAGATGATAATTGGTGTTGCTTGAATGGAGTTCAAGCAACACATGTCATGCTCCCACTTCTCCCATGTGAGAGACTTACTTGCATGACACCAACTCAACACATGGCCTTTTGTGTAAGGAACTAAACATAAAGTGCAGCAGCCATATAGAGTTTCATCCTCCTCTCAAAGCATGAAAGGGGTTTGGAAGACTATATTCCCCATGATATTCCTCTTCACCCATTGTGCCCTTCCTCCTCTGTTAATCCTCTGTTCAACAAAGTTTGATTGTTCAACAAAGTTTGAACATTATCAATACAAGAACATAGAAAAGCTCCCATAAACCAATTCTTGAGAAGGTTAGGTCCAAGTACATACATGATTATGTCATTTGTCTCAAACAGAAATACATGTACATATATGTTTGGTGAAAGTAGATGTATGGACTTTGAAATTCACCTTGTGGAGTCCATACCTTTTTCTTGTCAACCCAACACCCATGCCTTCTTTTTATGCAGCCTCCTCTTGAGATACAAGGCATGTGACAAGAAAATCAGAAATTTAGGGGAGTTTTTAAACTCACCCAGCGACCCCCAGCGCAGGCTGTCCTTCCCCTGCCTCAAATCTGAGCGTGGTAAGTGGTTTTACAAGCCACTTGCTGCTCCTGTCATTCCACCATGGCTGAAAGTGAAATGTATATTGGGTGTTGTAGAGAGGCACCCATCATGTTGTAACACCTCCCTCAGCCCATCAAGGGAGTGGCCATATTTGAACATAATCTTGGCCCTTAGTTGGCCATGAAGCTTGTAATGCAAAACACTCCTCTTGGGAGTGATGGCTTGCAAACAAAAAGGTAAGAGGATACATGCAATCATAAAATAAGATGTTTTTTACATAAGCATGCTTCTTACCCAAAGTCCCCAATGCTGTGATAGTTTCCCTCTTAGGAAGAGATGACTCTGAGGCACAAGGTTGAGGGAACACTTTTCTCTTCTGCTCATCATAGGAACTCCTTGGTGGCTCATCATAGGAACTCCTTGGTGGAATTCCTTCAAGTAAGGAGACATCAAGGCATAGATCATGGAAAGATGTAGGACCTGATATGTCCTTGCTTTGTCTTTGCTTTTCTTTCGTAGATCATCTTGCCTTCTCCTTGCATGATCATGCTGAAATAAGAGGGACAAATGTTTCTTACCATGTGAAGCTTGCCCTCTCATTTGCCTTCTGCAATCTTTAGGATCTCACCATTTGACAAGTATGGCACATGCTGCTTATGAATTGTGCCACAATCTCCATATGTGAGATTCTTTAGAACTCTTTGCAAAATTGCAAGGGTTTTCCTCCTTGGAGCAGTTGCTCCTTCTTCTTCATGAAAGGTTAGAGGGGCCCTTACTGTGACTGCGCTGTCACTTCCAGCCTTATCTTCAGAGATGGAAAATGTCTCATCCCCCAATAGGAGACCTTAGAACTTGGTCTTCTCTTGAAGGAGGGATTCCCATGTCTTCTTTTCCTTCTTGAAACCTCATAAAGGTTCCATTGCAGTCCTCTTCTCCTTGAAACCCCCTTGGAGTCTCACTGCATCTTTCTGCCTTCAACTGTTAAACCCCCCTTTTTGAGAGGTTCTCCTTGGATCTGAATATTGATGAGAATGATCTCATCCTCTCCACACCTTCTACTTTCTGCTTTCTGCTCAGCACTTCTCCGGTAGCTTGATCTCACAGGCTGTGCCAGAGATCATTCTCTGATACCACTGTAATGAACCATATGGGAAGGGTTAAGCACAATGAGGAATATCTTAAGATTTTCCACTATGGGTTCACACAAGATGGGATCACACCAACAGATCTAAACCAGATATAGACTGGTAGGGCATTTACTGGTTATATCACCTCTAAGGAGAGGATGAAAACCAGAGGTTTCCTGGCCCGTTCCAGACTCTGTCTGAAGATAGTTGGTAAAACACAGCGAGTGTGGGAATAACACACTCCTAATGGAGTTTGTAGCCCTTGGGATCCTTAGATCTACAGATCTAAAGATTGGATCCAAAAGAGGAGCAAAAACCAAACAAGGAAGAAGCGGGAAATTCCACTCTCAGGAAAATCTGCAATAGGCTCAAGGAAAACGTTGTATAAGCAAAACAGAGCAAAAATAACGCAGACCAGGGCTGGGTTCCCCTAGCTTAGGCTATGTGGGACCTCCATGGTGAATTTAAGCAAAAACAAATAAGTTTAGAGGCCTTAAACAAATCTCCCATGAAGCTGACTAGTTAAAAATCAGCTAAAGAGAAGAGCTGTAAACAAGGAAAAACCCCACTGTAGAAACTACGCAATCTGAACTGGAAATTGTAGAAGATCCATGGGAAGGTTCGTGCTAAGGAATATAACAGCAGATTTGATTCATGGATGAACTCCTTTCATTATTCAGTGAAGTACAAGAAAAATGAGCAAGAAACTTCATAAAAGAGAGCTGTATGACATATATAACTTGCAGGAAAGACCAAACAGCATCCCTCTTGGAGAGCTTCAGCTGCTGTACATTAAATCTCAGATCTATAACTGATCCATGGCTGAAACATCAAATCCATACCAGATCTGGAAACTACACAACCTTCTTATTAAGATCCCCCTTGGGGTTTCATCAATTTAACACACAATAAGTACAGATCTGACTTTTAAACTATAAGACTGCAGAAAAATTTGTATTTTTGAAGATGGCTTTTATTACAACATGATTCAGATTTGAAATAGCATAGAATAGTAAGCTACTCTTTTACATTACAAGTGAGAGGCAAGCCTTAATCACTGGAGATGCTCTAGTGCACAAAACTGAAATAACAATAAACCCAAGTGCAGAAACACAGTTCTTGAGAGGGACTGCATAGTAGCTGTAGAGAAATGAAGCATAAACTATATAATACAGATCTGAAATCAAAATGGGAGTGAGATCCTTTTCCGGGTGGTCACAAGACACCCTCCCTGAGAGAAATCCCCTCTAAAATCACTAGATCTTTGCAGATCTAGTTCACCCACTTGCTGCAACTCATAAGCAGCTGCAAAACCCTCAACAGGACCAGCGCTGCTCAAAGAGGTGAAGCTTGGCCAAAATGCCGGATAGTGGAGAGATGCATCCCAATCTCCTCCAATAGCTACTCCATGGAAGGAGGGAGGATTCCTAAACAGGAGATCCTCTTCCCTTAGGCTAAACAGCCAAGGGACTGGAGTTTCTGCAGCAACTTCTGAAATTCGAAAATCCTTCAACAAACCTTTCATGCTGCCTCTCCTTTTTATAACATTAGGGCTTGCAAAAACCCTAAGCCACCTTCTTAAACTTAACCCTTTTCACACATGTGATCCTCCTCTAGAAGCATGTTGTGCTTGATGGGTAAGCATTCCTCAAAACTGTGCTGTAGGTGGGGCCAAGGTTGACCCATCAAATGGATTTTCTCCTTCCACACTTAAGTGTGTTTAATAAAATAGCCCAGATTTAACCCCTTTCACTTTGGGCATGTATTTATTCTCAATTTAGGAGTTTAATGAACCTCCCTTTCACATTTATTCATGAAGTAAGCAAATAAAGCAAAATTATAATACTCCTACTAGCTTATGACCAAATGGGGATATTACATAACCTTTGATTTTAAGATGTCCTAGGCACTAGTTTTTTGCAACTCAAGGTTGTCTCTAGGAGCTATAACATATTTTTGGCACCGTTGGCGAGGAACGTTTTTGAAAATCGTTTCCATGGGATATGACATTATTTTCACCCTTAAATCAGGCGAGCATGAAGGGTTGAGAGTTTCACACCCCTCACCTTGGTGACTCCATTATTATCTGAGTCTAAATCAGCTGCAATCCTGGCTTACACCAGGCCTCATCTTAGGTCAGATACTTCTCAGCTGAGAACCCCTTCTGTATCTGATCCTGAAAAGATTATATTCAAGAGAATTTGGAAAGAAAAGCAGCTTGTTCAAGCTGACTTACCCTCATACTCGTTAGAAGATTTTCCGTCCTCATCTGAGAAAGTTGAAATCTATGGCCCCGGCTCTACAACCCGAGTACTTGAATATCCCCCAGAAACCTTTGCTTTAGCCAGTTCTGAGATAAAAGACGAAGCTGAATCAATGAATATCTCCTTGCCTCCTTTGTGTCCCACTACAAAGGTCAAGGGAGTCAAAGAAGTTACCATACTCCAGAACTCATCTCAGGTAAATATACAAATCCCCTCTCAGTATATACCTATTGTAATCCACCAGAATCCCCCTCAGAATCCACCACCACTGCCCCTCATTTCTGTGTCAGGCTTCCTCCTTAACAAATATGCCCCATTGGCCTTGCCTCAAGTTTTGAATGATATGCCTCAGGACTATCTAAAGCTCTTCCCTCGGTTGACCGATGAAGAGAGTACTTCTGCTCAGAAACTTGTTGAAGACTTTGTGCTTTTGTTGAAAATGTCAATGTGGAACACTGGGATGTGGTGTTAAGGCTTTTCATCCAGTCTTTGGATGGAGAAGCTCGAAAGTGGTTTAAATCTCTTGGTAACAACATGTTCACCACTTGGGAGGAGATGGAGAATCTGTTCACTCAAAAATGGGGAGAAAGGAGGGATCTCAGTTACATCCTCACAGAGTTCAATGCCTTGAAGAAGAAACACAATGAAGATGTAACCGAGTTTATAAAAAGGTTCCACAAGCTGTACAATAATCTACCTGCTAAAATAAAACCTCCTCAAGCAGTGACCAAAGTGGTTTTTGTTGGAGCATTTGAGCCCGAGATTGGATTCACCTTGAGAGAGAGAAAATCTGCATCCCTAGATCAGATTCAGACTGATGCTCTAGAGGTAGAAGCAAACTTTGCTTCTACTGGAAAATCCGAAGGAAGAACAGAGCATGAGGCAAGGAGAAGGGGTAAGGAGGAGGCTTCTATCTCCAATCAAGGAAGAGAATCATCGGAGTACAAGTTTGAAGAGATGAACAAGATGATCAGAAACCTCTCCAATAAGCTGGTGAAGCTTGAACTGGAGGCTAAGAATTCCTCTCCTCGACCCAACCAGATGGCCCCTAATCGAGGTTTCTGTTAGTCATCAGTATTTTTCACTATCTTTAGATGACTATAGGATGGTTGTAGCTTTCTGAAAACAATATTCCTTGAATATCTTGAGTTTCAGAAATCTCACTGCCTTCATTATCCTTATAGACCTATTTTCACTATTCTTCAGTTTTCCATCTCAAAGTCACCTTGTTGCTCTTAAAAGACTCATTATGGGCTCCTACTTCTCATTTTCATCTTTCTTTCCTACCTAAGACCTCGTTGCCCTATTTTCCCCTGTCAATAAACTCCACCCTCCCTCTAGGGTTTTTTGTTGTCAACTCATTCCCATGTTCCTTTGGGCATAATAATCTATAACAAATACTCTGTTTTCACTTGAAAATCTCCAAGTCAAATTTCAGTCAAAATCAGGTCAAAGGACACCCCCATTAGGTCATTAGGGTTTTACATTTTTTCAAAGTCATCCTTGGATGTTTTAGGCACTGCTTTTCCTTTGCCAGAATCTGGATCAGATGTAATAGAATGTATATTCAAGAAGGACCTATGTTTTAAAAACCAGTCGTCCAAACTCGGAATCGGTCGAGTCGACCGAGCCAAAGGGATGGCCGGTCTGACTCGTTGGTTAAACTGGTCCGGCGGCTAGTTTGTGACCGAGCCAGCCGAGCCGTACATCGACTCGGTCGGATTGATCAAAAACCGGTCAGCTCGGCCTAGCCCGAGTTAGCTCGGCTGGTGAGCTCCAGCTAGCCGCGGGGCCCAAAAAATCCAAAAATACAAACTTAAAAATCATTTTAATTTTGCTGTTAGGTTTTATTTACCTTATTTAACCCCTCCCCATCCTATTTAACCTACCCAACCCCTCTCAATACCTCACATCTATCTCATTGAATTTGCTTGAGCATTTGTGAGGATTTTGTGAAGAGTTGTGGAGTTGGTTTTGGAGCAGCTTTGAGGAGTCTTTTGGGCAAGCTTTGGAGCAGCAGTGAGGAGCTTATTGGGCAAGCTTTGGAGCAGCATTGAGAAGTTGGTTTGTTGGAGCTGCATTGAGGAGGCTAGAGGCTAGAGGTATTTATTTTTTCTCTTCTAAAATTTGCCTTTGCTTGTTTTATTTATTTTGCAAATCTGAAAATGGTAAACATAGTTTTTGGTGAAAGAAATGAACATAGAATGAATAGTCTTTTTTTGTTTTCATTTTCAGATTTAAACCTTTTATTTCCAAGTCAAAAACTCAGTCCAAAATGGCCCCTAGAGCGAAAGATGCTGCTTGGGCATATGCTGAAATGGTTGATGATCAAACTACATTTGGCTGGTCTTAGAGGCCAAATTACTCCATGTGAAGCACAAAACATTGGGGAAATTAGGATGGAGTTGAAAGAACAATTTCAGAAGTTTGAGGAAGACAGAATTAGGCAAAAAGAAATACAGACTAAAATTTGGAGGAAGAGAAATCTACAACATATGATGGCTGCCAACCCAAGTTTTGATTATGAGGGTTCTTCATCTATTCCTTGCACTGATGCATCAAACCCCTTTCGCTATGTTCCTCCCTCTATGGAGTCTAGTTTTGAAAAGGGTAAGGGTGCAATGAGAAATAAGGGTACTATCAAAAGTTTTTTTGTGTCCCTCTTCTCCCTCTGATAGTGCAACTGCACATGGTCCTAGTCCTCCAACTGTGCAGCCCACTTTAGATGCTCATTGGAAAAAAGAATTGAGAAATGTTGCTTGTGATTACATTGCTAGATGGTGGTATGATGCTGATATTCCCTTCAAAAGTACTCGTTCACCATATTATGAACCTATTTTTGATGCCATATATGTTGCTGGAAAGGGCTTCAAAGGCCCTACTATGCATGAGTTAAGAGGATCTCTTTTACAAAGAGAGATTTTGAACATTGATGATTATTTGAAAGAGTTCAAAAACTCATGGGCACATACAGGATGTACCATCATGTCAGATGGATGGACTGATTAGAGGAACCGTACCATCATAAACTTTCTTGTCTTTTGCCCATGGGGAACCATGTTTATAAAATCAGTTGATGCATCTGATAGGGTGAAAGATGCACATTTGTTGTTTCATATTTTGGATGAGGTTGTTGAAGAGGTGGGGGTGGCAAATGTTGTTCAAATCATCACAGACAATACCTCTAACTATGTTCTTGCTGGTAAATTGTTAGAGGAAAAACACCCAACCATCTTTTGGACCCCATGTGCTGCACATTGCATAGACCTCATGCTTGAGGATATTGACAAAATAGACTGGATCAAGAACACTATAAATCATGCCAAATGCATCACAAAATATATTTACAATCACTCATGGATTCTGAATCTAATGAGGAAAAACACAAGGGGCAAGGAAATTATTAGGCGTGCCATCACTAGATTTGCAACACATTTTTTGACATTGCAATCTATATGCTTATCCAACATAGAAACTTGCAAAAGTTGTTTTCTAGTGATGAATGGAATGAATGTCAGTGGGCTCGCAAACAGGATCGCAAAGATGTGAAAAGGAAAGTCAATGAAGAAATATTTTGGAAAAAGGCAGCAGAGATTGTGAAACTTGCTGAGCCACTGGTTAAGGTGTTGCGCTTGGTGGATGGGGAAAGATTGGCTATAGGCTTCATTTATGAGGCTATGGATCAAGCAAAGGAGCAAATAAGGGCAGCATACAAAGACAGAGTGGGTAAGTATGGGCCCATTTGGGCAATCATTGATGATAGATGGAACAATCAACTCCATCGCCCTATACATGTAGCTGGGTATTTTCTGAACCCAAGGTATCATTATAAAGCTCAGGAAGCAAGAGCTTTGAATGGGGAGGTTAGAGATGGATTGATTGATTGCATTGGTCGCATGATCCCCACAGAGAGTGAGCAGTTGAAGATACACAATCAGATCACTGTGTTCAAGCAAGCCACAGGTACCTTTAGCAAGAACCTTGCAAGGATTGCGAGGGAATCAGATGAGCCAGGTAAACAAAGAATTTCAATTTTCAAATTCATATTTTATTATTTTGTTACTTGTATAATTGTTTATAATTTCAATTTCAAAGTTGGATATAAATTGTTGAGCTAACTGAAACTCATTTTTTGCAGCACAATTGTGGGAGCCATTTGGTAGCCATTGTCCTGAATTGCAAAGGTTTGCAATCCGCATTTTTAGTCAAACTTGCAGTGCTTTTGGGTGTGAGCGCAATTGGTCTGTCTTTGAGAGGATTCACACAAAGAAGAGAAGCCGTTTGGAGCAAAAATGGTTAAATGATCTTGTGTATGTCTAGTACAACCTCCGACTAAGACGCAACCAATTCCTGAACAAAAGACTTGATTCAGATCCCATTGTGTTGGAGGATATTGATCCAACATCAGATTGGGTAGTGGAGACTTGTCCACTAGAGTTTGACTCTGATGAGGATATTCGTGTGGGGATTGACTTCGATTTAGAGGTAGAGGCTATGCCCAATGCAGATCCACTAGTAGCAGACCCAATCACAAGCCCTCCAGTTGCAGGCGCAGGCACTTCCTCTACTCAGCCACGGCGGAGGCGCATAACTCGTCTATCTCAGGGTGGTAGGGGCAAGGATGTAGTTCCAGTTGAGGATGTTGATTCAGAGGAGGAGCGAGCGGTTTCCCCCTCTGGTTCAGAGTTTGAGGAAGAGGACATTGGCTTGTCAGATGTCTAGCACTAGTGACTATTCATGTTTTGTTGTAGAGGCCATTTAGAGCCTCCTTGGTTATGTTTTTTGTTTTGATCTCTATATCATCATCATGTATTGGACAGTGCACTGGTTGCAATTTTGATATAATGGATATATTCATGAGCCTACTTTGATCATATGTTGTCTTTTGTCTATATTGTAATGCTTTGTGCTTGGAAACATGAATAAAAATCTTTAAAAATATGTTTTTTTACAAAAAAATTAATATTTAATGTATTTTTTACAAAAACCGAGTCATTGAAACTGAATCGGCCGAGTCAATACCGAGTCGGAGTCGGAGTCGGAGCCGACCCTCGGCCGAATCAGAACTCAATTCCGATTTTTAAAACACTCTGAAGGACCCAAAAATTCCAAAGAAGATTATCTTCTAAGTTCAGAGTCTACAAGTGAGAAAAATGGAAAAAGTTTAGCACTTTTGCAGGAGTGTTGAAAGATTTATCAGCTAAAGGTACTGATGATGTAGTCTGTCTACTCCTGAATGAAAACAACTTACAACAAGGGAAAGAGGAAACACTTGATCTTGTAGATGACTAGGGTTATGAGCTGGTCAGTCCATTTGAGTGGCAGAGTAGTGATCACTTGCAGAAAAAGATATGGAGGAAGCACACAAGGCCAAACATGAAGAAAGTCTATCAGAAAAGATTGATGGAATATGGAAAAGGTGAGGTGAATTGGACAGAAATGAATGAACTTGAAAGGGCTATACAGAACTTAGAAGACAACACTGATGATTGCTGTAAAGAATTGCAAATACCTAGGGTTTTGAAAAAGATGGCCAGAGAAGGTGAGTTGAACTCCATGGTGGAAACAAGAGAAGATTTTGAAGATGCTGCTATGTGATTAAGTCCCAAACTTGTCAAAATGAAATTGTCATGCCTCAATGAGCAAAAGGATAGTCAACTCCATGATTTCAGCGACCTGCAAAGCAAAAAGTGTCAAAGAGTATCAGTGAGAAAAGGAAGAAGACTTCAAAACATTAGAAAGTGGGTTTTTCAAAGCCAACTCAGAGTTCCACATCCAACACATCAAATGTCAAATAAAAAAAGTGTTTACTTCAACAGTTGATCAAATGTAAAAGGGAGTTGTATTGTTCCAAGGGTGCCCAAGTCATCATTGTTCACAAGCACTAAACCCTAATTTCCTCTCCCACTGAGCTAGGGTTTGCTACGAAAAAGAAGCATAGGAGCAGAGGATCCATATGGTAGGTCATATCAGCAAGTATGAAGCCATACCAACTCATAAAGATCATGCCTCCATCATTTTCCAAGAAGTCATTCCAAGGGACAAATCATTTGCCACACATACGGCCAGTTTTGCTTCAAACTATGTTGCTAACCAAATAGAGATGAAATTAACAAAAGTGAGAGGGGTTTTTGTTCCTCATAGGTCAAGGAAGAAAAACCTCCTTAAATTTTTACACAGGTATCATGGTTTGGGAGAAATGTCAAATTTACAGGTGTTACAATAGGTTCGCTGCACTTCTGGAGTGACCTTGGGAAAATCACGTTTTCTCATAGCTTGGGTGTCCAAATGACTTGCTTGATGAGTCAAATGACAATTAGACTGGAATAACTTTCCAATGAGCTATCTTGAGCTCAATTTGGAGTTGAGTAAGGCCTCCAAAAGTTGCATGCACCAGCACTCTGCATTTCTGCACCCTCATTCAACACTTTTTGACCAGTCTTGGGAGAATCAACTTTTGACAAGTCAAATCAACTCCAATCAGCAAAAAAAAGGTATATTTGGAAAGTAGACTTCAAGATCTTTCCAACGAGCTATCATGGGCCCAATTTGGACACCAGGAAGGCCTCCAAATGCGATCTGCAAAAAGGTGTTGCGCGCTTAGAACTTGGCGTTGTGTGTTCAGAGCTTGGTGCTGCGCCCTCAGCCATTGGCGCTGCGCGCTTGGACAAAGAGGGTTGATGAGCTTTCCAACCATCCAAATCACTTCAAAGTGCTTTCAAATCTGTGCCAAGGTCCTCCAAGCACTCTTGAGGGGTAAGTACATGACATGAACCTTACTTTGAAACTATTTGATCACTTTTAATTGACTGAGAAAGAAACCCTAAAGGAAACCCTAAGTTTTAGCTTGAAATCACTGATTCATCCCTACTTTATCCTCCTTAAAGGAAAATAAGTCATAAGTAGGGGTCATTGCATTGCTTGAGGGTTGTCATTGAGTTATTTTTCCCTTCACTCATTTCCTACACCTATACCCATCCACTCATTCCCTTCATTTGCAAAGCTGTCATTTCATTCCTTCCCCTCTTCCATTTCACTTACGCCCTAGGGTTTCCAAATCAGCATTTGAAGATGTCAGAGGAAGAAGAGGAAGACCATCATGAGCAAGGGAGAGAGTTTGACTTGGTGGACTTGGATGACCTAGATGACCATGACAACTCAAGATTGATCATCCAAGAGAAAGATGCCAAGATCAGGCAGTTGAAGAACAAATTGAAAGAAACCCTAGAAAAGCAAAAGGAGAAGGGGAAGTTAAATATTCTTGCTGAGGGGTTCTACTAACCTCTAAATCAGAAAGCTAAATTCCAATTTTGGCATCTTTTTGCACATTTTTTATTTTTGACAGTTTGGCCTGCAGAAAAAAGGGCCAAACGCGCAGCGCAACACCTCGCTCTTTTTTGGGGCACTCAAATGACAAATGGTTTGCATCCTCATGTTCCTCATGCCAAGGACATCATCCTCAAAAAATTTCAGACCATTTGGAGCAAAACTGGTCCCTCAAAAGGGCCCAAAACTACCAAAAAATCACTGTTCTGCCCTTTTTTTGGCATTGGTGCTGCGCGCTGAGCAGTCTTGGGAGAAGTGATTTTTGACCAGGCAAATAGGCACCATTTTGCAAACTAAAGGCAAATCTGGAAACTAGATAGGACAGGCTTTCCAATGAGCTATCATGGAGCTCATTTGGACACCAGGAAGGCCTCCAAAACGCAGCTGCAAAACAGGTGATTTTTCCAATCTTGGCGCTGTGAGTTTGGCCTGGCACTGCGCCCTTGTACCTTGGAGTTGTGCACTTACCAGGAGTTATTGCAAAAGATATTTTGAGGCCTTAAAGTCAAACTTTTTCCTAAATTAGCTCAAATAGTTATGTTAGAAGTTATTTTTGCCATAAATGAGTTTAGATATTTTTGCCTTGGGCCTTGCATGGTCTCAAAAGTCAAAGTGACTTAAATGTGTAATGAATGAAATTTTGAAATCCTAGCTAGGGTTTACCTCCTCACTTGGCAAATAAATACTGCATGGAGGCTTCATAATTTTGTTGGTTGATTGTTGAGCTCAATATGATATAGATTTTGAGTTGTGAAGAAGTTGGCTTTGGAGTTTTGCGACTGTTTTGGACTGAACATCAATGGAGCAAGCATATTCATAGGATTCATGAACTTGTTTAAATGGTGATGTTGTTTTGATCTTGTATTTGTTTCCTTATGTTTTCGATATTGTTCATCTTTTCTCTTACAATGGAGCAGAAGATTTAGGTTAAGATATGCTGTTAGAGGCACCTTAAGTCTGTCTGCCATCCTATTGTTCAAATGTTTTCCTCTGCTAGGCCTGATTGAAGAATTCTTAATTGCTCTTTGATTCCACTTAGCTTGTTTTCTTGAAAATGATTTAATGGAGCCAAGCCAAAGAAGTTTATGGCATGCCCTCTCCTTTGGTGTAGCTTAAAACATTGTTTTTAAGGCTTTTTCTTTGAAGTTCACTAATTAGGGTTTTCCTGAAGAAGTTTATGGTTTTCCCTGTCCTTTAGTCCATCTTGAATATTCACTTTGAAGGTATTTTATAGTTTGATTAAGGAATTTAGGAGTTCCCTGCTCTTTAATCATTACTAATGTATTATCTTGAATGTTTTCTTTCTCTAAAAGTGAATACCTAGAGAATTTAGGAGTTCCCTGCTCTCTAGGGTTTGCTGGATTGTTGTTTTAAAGTTTACTTGATAAAGCTAGGCCAAAGAAGTTTATGGTGTGCCCTGTCCTTTGGTTCTTTCTTAATGCATAGTGATCTTAAAGACCCTTCTTGTTCTAGTATATGTTAAAAGATTCTTAACTGCCCTTTAAACCTACTAAATTCACCACTTAATGTTCATTTCATACCCACCTAAGCTATTAAGATCCATTTGGCTTTGTTAACTTGCCCTATGAAACATCCTTGATTTGTTGTTGTACTCTTCAGACCTTTCACAAACCCCATAGCCCAATGGTTTAAATTTCTCTTATTCTATCTGTTCTTCTTGACAAGCAACCCAACCAAACAAAACAAACAAACCCTATCATTTTAACTAGACTAAAATCAATACCCTAAATCAATCAAGTTATATCATTTACACAAATATAGAGAGAGCTCTCTCTGAGTCCAGGAAGGCTAGGTCCTAGGGCTCCAAAGTTGGTTTGATGTTAACCTTGTCTATTTGGTCTTACCAATCTGACAAATTACAGGGACCTAACATAATGGCGACTCCACTGGGGAACACTTATAGAAAATCTTAGTGTTATATAAAGAACTCAGAAAACCCAAAAATATTTCAAGATTGGTATCCAATTGTTGATGGTGGACAACAGTCTGCTTCAAGAAAGTTGAAATCTTCCACCTGGCGACTCCACAACTCTCAATAGACCTAAAGATTCCACTAGTAGAAGAATCTAGATTGGTTATAAAGATGCAGTAATCCTTTCCTCTGACTGATTGACAAAAATGAATCCAAGAATCCAACGCAGGTATGCTCCAATGAACAAAGATCACATTCCTGGATTCCCCCACAAAATGCCTCAAATAAATTGGGACACAAACCTACCTATGTTTCAAGATGAAAAGTTTGATGACCCCTTGTTACATCTCATCAAATTTCATATACATACATGGAGGTTAAAAGTTAAATGGCATGAGGACGGCCTCATGAAAATGTTCATGGTGACATTAGAAGGTAAAGCAAGGGAATGGTATGAAGGCCTGGACCCTGGTTGTTTTTTTTCTTTAAAGGATTTCAACAAGGTATTTTATGAACATTATAAAGAAAATTGTTCATCTTTATCATTAGCTGAAAATTGTTGTGATCAATCTGAAGATCTCATACAATACCTTGTGAACATTAATGAAGATTTGGGAAATTGGCATCCTAAAGATCTATTAGAGGAAATTCATGCATGTCATACTCAAGTTAACTATCATAACAATCAAGAAAAGTTGGTTGAGAATGAAAGCAATCAGGAAGTAAAAGAAAATCCACCAGATCCCTCTGAAGAGACCAAGAATGATTTATTTGCTTTGTTCTGTGAGGCTCAAGAAGACATTCAGCCTCAAAATCAACCTTCGTAAGAGAAAGAGAAGAACTGTGGTTCTATCCAAGGAAAAAGGAAAATGCCTCCTCCTTTAATAGTAGAAGAAATCAATCAGACTCTGAATAGACAACCAACCTCTAAACCTTTATATAAAGAAGTTATTTTTGTCTGCTCTCCTATTGATTTATATGCTACAACCTTGCCTCGTGAAGAAACAAAAGAACAGATTGATGTTGGGGCTGCACTACCTTCTCAAGAAGACTTATTGTCAGAGAATGCTCCTAATAAGGGCCTTTAGACAGAATTCGGCCCAGTAGCATACCAAGTTTGCTTGAGGACAACAGGATAGTACATTCTGAGGCTGCCAAGTCAGATGATCATAAGGAGGGGATAAAGGTTCTTTCTCAAAATGATCCCAAACACAACAAAGTGGAGCAAAGGATAGTCCTGGATAAAGCTGATTATTCAAATCCTCAGGGCCAGGTATTGTTCCAAGATCCTTTTGCTGGCCTGTTAGAAACATCTGAAAAGGGAGCATGTTGTGCTAGGAAAGGTTTGTTGCAGAATGTAAAGAAAATTTTGAGCACTGCTATTCAAAAGCAGATAAAATGGGAGTGGCCTTTTTGTCTTTTCAGCACACTTAAAGAGCTGAATGAAAATCAATCATGTAGTCATTTACTTGATTGGTTGCATTGGAGAAAAGAGTTCACCTAGTGTATATATAATCTCCAAGTTAGACTAGGATAGATAGGTATGCCAATAAAGCTCAGCAATATGAGCATCTTTTTAGTTTTAGATTGTTTTGACAAAAAAGAGAGAAAAAGAACAAAAAGAGAAAAGAGGGTAGATAAAAAGAAGAGGTAAAGCCCCATACCAAAATGAATATTTCTGAAAGTGTGCAAGTCCAAATGCCATTGCTTTTAAGAAAGGAAAGTCTTGTTCAGTCATACAGCATAATCATGATTGAACATGTTTTAAATTTCTGCTGATAGGTTAATGAAGGAAGATTTGTCAAACCATTTAAACTTGGCTTATCAGTAGATTAGATTAGGAAAAGATATTTGGTTTCAATGCTCAAATTTGAACCAAAAGAATAGAGAGGGATGCATAACAAATTCCAAATTACAGCCCTCAGTTTTCAGTTTTACTTTTTTGCAAAATAATGTGTGCAGCTTGTCCAAAATGCCATAGCTCATGACAAATCAGATTGCTTAACCTTGATTTGGTCATGTTTTGAATTTCATGTCAGTAGGTTAGAGAATGAAAATCTGTCAAACTGCTTAACCTTGATAGATAAGTAGATTAGGTAGAGAATAAAAGAGCTCATCAATCTAATCTAAGCCTTTGGAGGTTATAAGGGTAGAAATAGATAGTTTTATGCTTTCAAAAGAAAAATAATGTCAAGGGTTTGCCAGTCCAAGTGCACCCAATTGAATGAAAAATGTTAGGAAAAGTATGATGGGTAGGTAGAGTTGATGTTGAAGCAATCATGTTTTTTCAGATTGTAAGATCACAGCTTCAAAGAACAACAGCAAATCAGCAGGAGAAGAAAGAGGGATCTGCCAAGTACAAGTAAGGTACCTTCAAAACCCAGAGATCTGAACTCTGAGGTTCTGGGCACCTCCTGAAAAGCGCTGCCCTCCCTAAGTGGAGCCACTGTTAGTCATTAGTATTTTTCACTATCTTTAGATGACTATAGGATGGTTGTAGCTTTCTGAAAACAATATTCCTTGAATATCTTCAGTTTCAGAAATCTCACTGCCTTTATTATCCTTATAGACATATTTTCACTATTCCTCAATTTGCCATCTCAAAGTCACCTTGTTGCTCTTAAAAGACTCATTCTGGCCTCCTACTTCTCATTTTCATCCTTCTTTCCTACCTAAGACCTCATTGCCCTATTTTCCCCTGTTAATAAACTCCACCCTCCCTCTAGGGCTTCTTGTTGTCAACTCATTCCCATGTCCCTTTGGGCATAATAACATATAACAAATACTTTGTTTTCACTTGAAAATATCCAAGCCAAATTTCAGTCAAAATCAGGTTAAAGGACACCCCCATTAGGTCATTAGGATTTTACATTTTTTGAAAGTTATCCTTGGATGTTTCAGGCACTACTTTTCCTTTGCTAGAATCTGGCTCAGATGTAATAGAATGTCGAGACATGGTTATTTAAGGACCTAAAAATTCCAAAGAAGATTATCTTCTTAGTTTAGAGTTTGCAAGTGAGAAAAATGGAAAAAAGTTTAGCACTTCTGCAGGAGTGTTGAAAGATTTATCAGCAGAAGGTATTGATGATGTAGACTGTCTACTCCTGAATGAAAACAACTTACAGCAAGGGAAAGAGGAAACACTTGATCTTGTAGATGACTAGGGTTATGAACTAGTCAGTCCATTTGAGTGCCAGAGTAGTGATCACTTGCAGAAAATGACATGTAGGAAGCACACAAGGCCAAACATGAAGAAAGTCTATCAGAAAAGATTGATGGAATATGGAAAAGGTGAGGTGAACTGGACAGAAATGATTGAACTTGAAAGGGCTATAGAGAACTTAGAAGACAACACTGATGATTGCTGTAAAGAACTGCAGACACTTAGGGTTTTGAAAAAGTTGGTCAGAGAAGGTGAGTTGAACTCCATGGTGGAAACAAGAGAAGATTTTGAAGATGCTGCCATGTGATTAAGTCCCAAACTTGTCAAAATGAACTTGTCATGCCTCAATGAGCAAAAGCAAAGTCAACTCCATGACTTCAGCAACCTCTAAAGAAAAAAGTGTCAACGAGTATCAGTGAGAAAAGGAAGAAGACTTCAAAACATTAGAAAGTGGGTTTTTCAAAGCTGACTCAGAGTTCCACATGCCAACACATCAAATGTCAAATACAAAAAGTGTTTACTTCAGTAGTTGATCAAATGTAAAAGGGAGATGTTTTGTTCCAAGGGGTGCCCAAGTCATCATTGTTCACAAGCACTAAACCCTAATTTCCTCTCCCACTGAGCTAGGGTTTGCTATGAAAAAGAGGCATAGGAGCAGAGGATCCATATGGTAGGTCATATCAACAAGTATGAAGCCATACCAACTCATAAACGTCATGCCTCCATCATTTTCCAAGAAGTCATTCCAAGGGACAAATCATTTGCTACACATAGGGCCAGTTTTGCTTCAAACTATGTTTCTGACTAAACAGAGATGAAATTAACAAAAGTGAGAGAGATTTTTGTCCCTCATAGGTCAAGAAAGAAAAACCTCCTTCAGTTTTTACACAGGTTTCATGGTTTGGGAGAAATGTCAAATTTACAGGTGTTACAAGAGGTTTATGCACTTCTGGAGTGACCTTGGGAAAATCAATTTTTCTCATAGCTGGAGTGTCCAAATGACTTTCTTGATGAGTCAAATGACAACTAGACTGGAAGAGATTTCCAATGAGCTATCATGAGCTCAATTTGGAGTTGAGGAAGACCTCCAAAAGTTGCTTGCACCAGCACTCTGCATTTTTGCACCCTCATTCAGCACTTTTTGACCAGTCTTGGGAGAATCAACTTTTGACAGGACAAATCAACTTCAATCAGCGAACAAAAGGTATTTTTGGAAAGTAGACTTCAATAACTTTCCAACGAGCTATCATGGGCCCAATTTGGACACCGGAAAGGCCTCCAAATGTGGTCTGCAAAAAGGCGTTGCATGCTCAGAACTTGGCATTTCGTGCTCAGAGCTTGGCGCTGCGCCCTCAGCATTGGCACTGCACGCGGGGACAGAGAGGGTTTCTGAGCTTTCCAACCATCCAAATCACTTCAAATTGCTTTCAAATCTGTGCCAAGGTCCTCCAAGCACTCTTGACGGGTAAGTACATGACATGAACCTTATTTTGAAACTATTTGATCACTTTTAATTGAATGAGAAAGAAACCCTAAAGGAAACCCTAAGTTTTAGCTTGAAATCACTGATTCATCCGTACTTCATCCCCCTCAAAGGAAAATCAGTCATAAGCAGGGGTCATTACATTGCTTGAGGGTTGTCATTGAGTTAGTTTGCCCTTCACTCATTTCCTACACCTATACCCATCCACTCATTTGCAAAGTTGTCATTTCATTCCTTCCCCTCATCCATTTTACTTACACCCTAGGGTTTCCAAATCAGAATTTGAAGATGTCAGAGGAAGAAGAGGAAGACCTTCATCATGAGCAAGGGAGAGAGTTTGACTTGGTAGACTTGGATGACCTAGATGACCATGACAACTCAAGACTGATCATCCAAGAGAAAGATGCCAAGATCAGGCAGTTGAAGAACAAATTGAAAGAAATCCTAGCAAAGAAAAAGGAGAAGGGGATGTTAAACATTCTTACTGAGGGGTCCCACTATGTCTCTAACCTCTAAATTAGAAAGCTAAATTCCAATTTTGGCACCTTTTTGCACATTTTTTAATTTTTGACGGTTTGGCTTGCAGAAAAAAGGGTCAAACGTGTTTTTTGGGGACTCAAATGAAAAATGGTTTGCATCCTCATGTTCCTCATGCCAAGGACATCATCCTAAGGGAATTTCAGACCATTTGGAACAAAACTAGTCCCTCAAAAGGGCCAAAAACTACAAAAAAATCATCGTTCTGCCCTCTTTTTGGCACTGGCGCTATGCACTGAGAAGTATTGGGAGAAGTGATTTTTGACAAGGCAAATGGGCACCATTTTGCAAACTAAAGACAGACCTGGAAACTAGACAGGACAAGCTTTCCAATGAGCTATCATGGAGCTCATTTGGACACCGGGAAGGCCTCCAAAACTCAGCTGCAAAACAGGTGATTTTCCAATCTTGGCACTGCAAGTTTGGCCTAGCGCTGCGCCCTTGTACCTTGGAGCTGCGCGCTTACCAGGAGTTATTGCAAAAGATATTTTGAGGCCTTAAAGTCAAACTTTTTCTTAAATTAGCTCAAATAGTTATGTTAGAAGTTATTTTTGCCATAAATGAGTTTAGATATTTTTGCCTTGGGCCTTGCATGGTCTCAAAGGTCAAAGTGCCTTAAATGTGTAATGAATGACATTTTGAAACCCTAGCTAGGATTTACCTTCTCACTTGGCAGATAAATACTGCATGGAGGCTTCATAATTTTGTTGGTTGATTGTTGAGCTCAATATGATATAGATTTTGAGTTGTGAAGAAGTTGGCTTTGGAGTTTTGTGACTGTTTTGGACTGAACATCAATGGAGCAAGCATA
This sequence comes from Pinus albicaulis, assembly GCA_034641835.2. Classification (NCBI taxonomy): domain Eukaryota; kingdom Viridiplantae; phylum Streptophyta; class Pinopsida; order Pinales; family Pinaceae; genus Pinus; species Pinus albicaulis. Next base: position 32,934 of record JAXQQM020062922.1, read on the forward strand.
TTCATAGGATTCATGAATTTGTTTAAATGGTGATGTTGTTCTAACCTTGTATTTGTTTCCTTATGTTTTTTATATTGTTCATCTTTTCTCTTACAATGGAGCAGAAAATTTAGGATAAGATATGTTGTTAGAGGCACCTTAAGTCTGTCTGCCATCCCATTGTTCAAATGTTTTCCTCTGCTAGGTCTGATTGAAGAATTCTTCATTGCTCTTTGATTCCACTTAGCTTGTTTTCTTGAAAATGATTTAATGGAGCCAAGCCAAAGAAGTTTATGGTATGCCCTGTCCTTTGGTGTAGCTTAAAACATTGTTTTTAAGGCCTTTTCTTTGAAGTTTACTAATTAGGGTTTGGCTGAAGAAGTTTATGGTTTACCCTGCCCTTTAGTCCATCTCGAATATTCACTTTGAAGGTCTTTTATAGTTTGATTAAGGAATTTAGGAGTTCCCTGCTGTCTAGGGTTTGTTGGATTGTTGTTTTAAAGTTTACTTGATAAAGCTAGGCCAAAGAAGTTTATGGTGTGCCCTGTACTTTGGTTCTTTCTTAATGCATAGTGATCTTAAAGACCCTTCTTGTTTTAGTGTATGTTAAAGGATTCTTAACTTCCCTTTAAACCTACTAAATTCACCACTTAATGTTCATTTCACACCCACCTAAGCTATTAAGATCCATTTGGCTTTGTTTACTTGCCCTATGAAACATCCTTGATTTGTTGTTGTACTCTTTAGACCTTCCATAGATCCCATAGCCCAATGGTTTAAATTTCTCTTACTCTATCTGTTCTTCTTTACAAGCAACCCAACTAAACAAAACAAACAAACCCTATCATTTTAACTAGCCTAAAATCAATACCCTAAATCAATCAAGTTATATCTTTTACACAAATATAGAGAGAGCCCTCTCTGAGTCCAGGAAGGCTAGGTCCTAGGGCTCCAAAGTTGGTTTGATGTTAACCTTGTCTATTTGGTCTTACCAATCTGACAAATTACAGGGACCTAACAGTTTCAACCCACAGTACCGGAAACCACCTCTACAATTATTATAGCGAGAAAGGATGGAGCAACAAGATAACATCCAGCCTCCTCTATATTTAGAAGGGAAAATGGAAGGACAAACTGAGGAAACTCCTGACTGTCAGGAGGATCAATTCCTTTCCTACTCAAAAGATAAAGAAGGAGAGCTCACTCTGCAAGAGGAGCAAGAAGAGAAAGAAGTTTCTCCAGAAGATAGAGATATTGATGATTGCAGAGAATTTGTGGACTTTATGCAAGCTCAGCTCCATAAGAAGTATGACCTCAGATCCTCTAGAAAGAGGACTTGAATACAAGAGCAGGACAAAGAGTCCACACAAAAGAGAAAACCCCTCCAAACTCTGCCAGTAAGGGGAAAAAGTCCATAGAAGAGCCTGTACACCATAAAGCCACTACTTCTTCCTCCACAAAGCCAGTTTTCAATCCTCCTGCAAACCACAAGGCTTCAGCTCCAGCCTCAAATTTACTTGTCCATCCTAAAGAGCAACCTAAGGAAGTCATTACAGAAAAGAACCCTGCAATATTTAACCTCCAGAAAGAGTTAGAAAAGGTCAAAATCCCTGTTCCTCTAGTCGAACTCTTAAAGCAGCCTTCCTATAAAGCTCAAGTATCTCACTTCATGCTTCCACATGGTGTAGGCCCACTTCCTGACAGTCTCAATCTCCAGGAGGAAAGACCCATGGTAGTCTTCAACCCTCATGTAGAAGAGTTAGACTCAGCAACTCCCCCATTCTATGTGTCTCTGGTTATTCATGACCTGCTGCTACACAACTGCATGCTAGATTCTGGGGCTTCACACAACCTATTGCTGCTGTTTGTCAAGGAGCAGTTGGGGCTGCAGATTACCAGACCATAAAAAGATCTGTATTCGTTTGATTCCAAGAGGGTAAAGTGCCCGGGCATGATAAAAGATCTGGTGGTAAATCTGGCCCAAATCCCAGCTAAGAGCGTGGTGATGGATATCGTGGTAGCTGATATCCCAACCCAATTTGGAATGTTGTTGTCTAGATCTTGGGGTTCAAAGATTGGCGGGTCAATTAAGCTGGATCTCACCTACGCTACTATTTTAGTATTTGGAGGGGAGGAAAGGAGGTTATACCGTGAGTCCAGGTTCGTGAAGATGGTTACTAAAGCTGATGGCTCGACGAACTCCCCAGTGTATGGTAAGGAGGGTGAATTTGCTTGTCTCATGTTCGAAGAAGATGAATATTTCCTGCAGGAAGCTAAATTCCGCCCTCTAAAATAGAAGGAACTTATGAGTGAAGACGAGGACGAGATAGGGACTTTGCATTTTGACTGGCTAATTCTCGAGAAGGGAATGGAGCCAGGGTGCTCTTGATCTCACCCGTAGGATGTTTGGTCCCTATCTCCTTCAAACTGGAGTACAAAGCCACAAACAATGTGGCCGAATATGAAGCCTTGCTACTAGGACTACAGACGGCACGGAATATGAACATTCAGAATCTGATGGTTTTCGGAGACTCAGAACTAGTGGTAAGGCAAGTCAGGAATCAGTGCCAAGCCAAACGTCCTCGGCTTAGAGCTTATAGAAATGAGGTGTGGGACTTGGTGGAAAATGTTTTCTCGGCTTTTAATATACAGTTCATGCCGAGGGACAAGAACTAGATGGTTGACTCGCTAGCTGTTGCAGCTAGCAATTTTCGCCCACCACAGAATCCCCTGCTCAGGTATGAGGTCAAGCTACGACATCGTCCCTCCATTCTAGATAATGTAAAGCACTGGCAAGTCTTCGAGGATGAAGAACAAGTTAAGTGCTTTATGGAAATGGTTGGCGAATTCTCCAATTCGGTGATTGATTCAATTGATGAAGGGCCCAATGATCAGCCAAAAACCAAATGGGAGGAGACATTGGCCGGACACTGCGTTTTGCAACTAAAGGGGAATGTTATCCTCAGAGGCCTCGTGTCGTTGGAGAGGCTATTTGATAAAAATGACATCCCGATCATTCCTAGTTAAACGACTCAGGATGAGCACATAAATGATATAAATATCAAGACGGAGGAAGATCCGAAGGTGCTAAAGCTATCAAAAGGGGTTCTGGAAGAATACCAAGGTCAGTATCTCAATCTGTTCCAATCATACAAAGACGTCTTCCCCTGGTCATACCAGGATCTGAAGACTTTTGACATGGATATTATACAACATAAAATACCTCTGAAAGAAGGTGCAAAGCCTCATAAGCAGAAACAGAGGCAGATCAATCCTCTGCTCCTCCCAGCAATAAAAAAAGAGATAAAAAAGCTACTGCGGGCAAAATTCATCGTTCCTCTGAGATATTCGGAGTGGGTGGCCAATCTGGTCCCGGTGAGGAAGAAAAATGGAGAAATTAGATTGTGCGTGGACTTCCAAAATCTCAATAGGCCCTCGCTCAAAGACAATTACCCTCTCCCAAAGATGGACCATATCTTGCAAAAGGTGGTGGGATCCTCCCAAATGTCTATGATGGATGGTTTCTCGGGATATAATCAGGTGGCAGTACTCCCTGAAGATCAGAAGAAGACAACGTTCACCACACCATGGGGGACTTTCATGTATGCACGGATGCCTTTCGGTCTAATCAACGTTGGTGCCACTTTCCAACGCGTAATGGATGTTGCCTTTGTAGGAGAGCAAGATAAGTTCATAGTGATTTATTTCGACGATACCACTGTTTTCTTGAAGAGTGATGCTGAGCACATTGAACATCTTCGGCAGACCTTTGAAAAATGCCGCAAGTACGGTTTGTCTTTGAACCCCCAAAAGTCCATGTTCGCCTTGGAGGAAGGAAAGTTGCTGGGGTATATAGTAACTAAGGAGGGAGTGAAGATCGATCCAAAAAGGGTAGAGGTGATAGATGGCATCCCCCTACCAAGAAATTAGAAGGAAATCCAGGTGTTCTTGGGAAGAATTAATTTCCTTAGAAGGTTCATTCCCAACTATGCCGAAATCGTCCGCAACATCACTGGGATGTTGAAGAAGAACTGTGAAGGTAGATGGACCCTTGAATCCAGGGCCTTTGCAGAAGCTCCAGTGCTGGCCGGTCCAGATTTTGGGAATTCATTTATGGTCTTCTCTTTTGCATCTCCTCACACGATAGTTGCAGTACTTTTACATAAAAATATCGAAGGACATGAGCAGCCCATTGTGTTCTTTAGCCAAGTCCTGTGAGACGCCGAGCAGAAATATGATATCTTGGAAAAGCAAGCTTATGCCCTGGTCAAATCTCTTAAGTCATTCTGGGTATATGTATTACAGTCTACTATAACTGCCTATGTTCCCACAACAGCAGTAAAAGATGTTTTGGTACAGGGCGATAGCGAGGGAAGAAAGGGTAAGTGGATAGCCAAGATTCAGGAGTTTGAACTAGAAATAAAGCCCACCAAGCTCATTAGGCCAAGGGTTGGCCAAAATCTTGTCTGAATCCAATTGTCAAGCTCTGGGTATAAATTTGTCTATGACAGGAGGTGAGGCACAGGAGGGCTCAGGTGCATTTCAGGGCATAGAATCCTCTACTAAAAAAACACACATGAAGTACCTTCTCTCCCCATGGTATAAAGATATAGTGGAATATCTTTTATCGCTAAGATGTCCTCCTAACTATGATAAGGCCAAGTACCGCACCTTAGGCTGAAATCTCAAAAGTATGTCGTTGCAAATGGGCGACTTTACTGGAAAGACCCAACAGGGATCCTGCTATTGTGTTTAACAGAGCAGGAGGTGGACCAAGTGATGGTTGAATTCTACGAAGGGATATGTGGCGGACACTATAGCTGGTGATCCACTGTACATAAGATCCTGAGGGCAGGTTTCTTATGGCCTAAACTGTTCGGTGATGTACATGCTCGTGTTCGGACATGCGAGAAGTGTCAAACGTTTGCTGAAAAGCAAAGGTATGTACCCCTCCCGTTGATCCCAGTACACGTTGAAGAACCTTTTAAGCAGTGGGGAATTGATTTCATAGGAGAGATTCACCTGGCTTCCAGCAATCAACATCGATGGATCCTTACTGCTATAGGTTACTTCACCAAGTGGGTTGAAGCCATGCCCACGAGAAATGCTACAGATTCAGTGGTGATCAAGTTCCTCGAAGAGAATGTAATAGCCAGGTTTGGATGCCCAGCTAAAATCATCACAGATAATGCCCAGGCATTCAAGTCAACTAAATTTGTAATTTTTTGTCAGCGTTACAATATCTTGTTGGGACACTCCACTGCATACTACCCACAGGGCAATGGGCTAGCTGAATCATCTAACAAGACGTTGATGAGAATTCTAAAGAAAACCATCAACGAAAATCAAAAGAACTGGGACTCTCAGCTCAAGTTCGCACTCTGGGCAATCCGCATCACAACTAAGAGATCTACAGGAAAATCCCCTTATGAGCTGGTGTATGGTAGGGCCGCAGTCTTCCCCATTCAGCTTGCATTTCTTGTGGCACGATTCTTACAGGAAAGCGAGGAGGAGCCAAATGACCTCATTCAAAGAATGAATCAGTTGGTGGAGTTGAATGAAACCCAGGAACAGGTAAGCCTTAGACTAGCAGAGTATCAAGAAAAAATGAAAGGCTTATTTGACCGGAGAGCTAAAGATAGAGAAATCCAAGTTGGGGATTTGGTGTTGCGATGGGATATCAGGTGAGAAGACAAAGGGAAGCATGGGAAGTTCGACCCCCTCTGGTTTGGTCCATTCAGGGTGGCAGAGGACAAAGGCAACAATACTTTCGCGCAGGAAAACCTAGAAGGAGACATACTTGAGGCGCCCGTAAATGGGCAGTTCCTCAAGTTTTACTTTCTTCACTAATGAGGGCTAATCCAACTGACTATATATATATCTTTTTCACTATATATGTTTGTTTCACTATACTCCCTTTGGTTTACATTTCTCCCATTTCGTCTTCCATATCATATTCCACTGTTTCCATTTTGTTTCAACTATTGTTTGCATTTTCCATTTCATTTTCCATATCATCCTCCATTTCATCTTCCATTTCGTGTGATCATTGATGTAAAACTGTCTAATCAGTATGCATTTGTGACTCCATGTACCCAATAAAAGCACAGGCATGCAGGTCTGCAGGTTCTCAACGCACTGAAGAATAACACGTCGTCCCCAGATGGAGCCAATGTTGGCCTGTGAACACACACAAAGGGGAAAGGGAGAAAGGAAAGCCAGTCTTGACTATCAAAGAGCTTCAAAAGGGACCCATCGACATCTCAGTTCAGTAGAGAAGGGGAAAATGTAGCTGATAAGCCTTAAATATTGAGCAAACTCCATTTTTTCCATCCCTCATCTCATCTACCCTCTTTACCTACATTTTCCCTACCTTATCCATCACTTTCCCTTTTATAAAGCCCCGCGTTGTATTTCCTCACTAGTAACACCGCCCCTCGCAAGTTTTAACCTTTACATTTTAAAAGACTCACCGAAACCTATCTCACCGCTGATGTGACTTATTGGGACCCATCCAACCTTGATACACTACTCGCATCCGCATGCAAACCTTCATATTCTACATTTTCTGCGCCTTCCGCCTTTTCGCACACCAGTTTTTAGCGCATCGCTTATCGCAGTTTGCGGATTTTACCACTTACCTATCACAACACCCGCAAGTAAAATATTTTAGCCTGCGATATGACCCAATCGCCATCGCACTTCGCAACAAATACCACATCGCAAATCGGCGATTATAACTTTTTAAATCTCTGCCAACCTCTATCTGTTGCGATCGCTAATGTGCGATATCGCATCACGCACATTACAACTTTATCCTCCATCACGCCTCGCATATCTTGAATTTTAAGTCATTCTCGAAACATATCCTGTCCCGATTGCGATTTTGCGATGCGCTTTGGGCCCCACTTCCTCGCCATGTCATCAAAGCCTTCCCCACGTCCTTTGTCTCACCCTTGGCAGTAGTTAAAACTGTTCCGCCGTGTGTTATGTGCTGCACATCCACTTCTAAAGTCTGGTCTCTGCTTCTCACTAGTCAAAACACAGCATGAGTTCTTGGTGGAGCGACGCGGCTATGATTGTTTAGTCAGTTCATTAACCTTTGCTGAAGAGTGGAGTGCGTGTGGTACAAATGGATTTTCCATTTCGGTTAAGGAAAATCATGAGAACGTGGAGTGAAGGCCTTTCGTTAGTCGCTGAAATCAAGTAGAAGAAATCATACCGCTCACCAGTTTTTCACCCACTTCTCGCCACTCCGCTGAAGACTCTGGGTTTTGGCCTCTTAGGCCAACTGTTTTGTTCCTTTTTACTGTTAGATAATGATGTTTTGCTGAGTAAAATCCCGATTTTACCTATTCTATTTTGATTTCCATGTTGCAGGAGTGATTGCTTGAAGCGCACTCTGATAGTTTGTTAGGATATTTTGGTTTCACCTCTGTGTATTGATCCTGATAGAATATCGGTCAAAAACCCTTAGGGAGAACTCTATATGTAGTGAGTTCTAAGATGAAGAAAAGATTCTGGAATTTTGGAAGAATTTTGTTGTAGTTTTGTATGACTGTGCTCCTTGTGCTCTAAGATACATTTTTGGGAGAGCTGTTTGAACTCAATATAATACAAAACTGATATTTGGATTCCAGATGGAGTAATGAGTAGTATGTATTTGTTTTCTTTGTTATTAGTAATCTCCTCTTCATGTGTAATCATCTTTCATGCTATTCTGCTTTAATGGTTCATGTAATGTAGCTGCCGGTGATCTGCAATTTTATTCATGAATTTGTATCAGTATAACGCTTAGGTGTTAACGCTCGTGTAATTAAACTTGCTATATTAACTTAATTCGCTCTCCATGAACCTTTGTTGTTATCCATATTTCATTTATATACGTTTCCTCTGAGTTCATAGCGGACAGATTCTTAAATCTCTTAAGCCTGTCTCTCGTGGGTTCTCCTTCTCTATTCTCCCTCAACGCCTTTGCACATTTTCAAGATTTCTGCTCATTGTTTTATACTTGGCCCATTTAAAAGTCATTAAGCCTCACAACCTCTTGATCCCTTTCACAGTATAGGAAATTCACATGAATCGACTCCAAGACCTTCTCACTCCATGAACCACCAAAACCATTATTTCCTCATTTCATGTTTTGTTAGAGGCATTTTATGTTGTTGACCACTTTTAACCTCTGATTTTAAGATTTCCTAGGCACTGGTCTTTTGCAACTCAAAGCTGTTTCTAGGAGCTACAACAGTATTTATGGATGGCACTTGTGGATAGATGGAGTTCTCCCTAGTTGAGAGGGAGTGTTAATTTTGGGCAACTAGGTCCACACTGCATGATGCACTGCTCATATGACGATAGTCATATTTTTGTTGGATTCCTCTTTCGGAGAGGTGCAAGATTGATTTAAAGATCATCTTGTTTGAATGAACAGATCATATATTTTGAATTTATTTTCCACACATGTGCAAGGTCGGCCAGATTTGTAATGTAGTCTCACATGCCTAATAGACGTGTCACACACCCTCACTGATGGATATAAATTGGAGAGACTTGGAGGTCATTTTCTCATCAACTCATCACACATTCTCTCATTGTGATCTGATTGGTTCGATAGCCTTTGGAGGCATTTTTCCCCTCACACGTGTGGAGCGAAGCTGTTGTTTTCTGCGGATCTGTTTAGGGCTTGTTGTTGTAGCGTTGACCAGAGTTGACCATGGTCAACCCTTGGTCGTTTGACCTCAAACTTCTGCCAAAAATCCGATTTTAGGAGGCCATACTGTTGGGCACTCAAATCGAGGAAATCTGAGCTGTTTGACCGAAGCCCTAATCTACTGCGTTGACTTTTTTTTGTTGCTGTCTTGTGTTGACTTTTCTCCATTGACTTTGGGTTGACCAGCGTTGACTTGTGATGAGCTGTCTTTGGGGGCTGTGGGTGTGACACATGGAAGGTTCGCTGATCTAGAAAGGCTTTGTTGGCTGAAGCATCCTGTTGACTGCCATAATGCAACCATATCTCATATCTTTGCTGGACAAAAGGAATTGTAAATCTGATCTATATTTGGCTTGTCTTCTATTGATCTATTATTGTGTTCTATCAACATTTTATTTTCATGTTTATGTGATTGCTATTTGTATTGGGCCTAAGAAAGATTGAAGTAAAAGTGCATCAAGCATAGAACACCATGGTTATCTATATTTAACAAATCACTATGGCTATATATGATGTGCATATAAAAACCAGGGACATTAATTATGTTATGGTTCTGGAGGTTGCCAATGGTTATGTCTATTATAACCTAAGTTGCATGAAACGCCGAAACATCTAGAAGTTTCCGAAATGGGGACGGCCCGAAACGCGACCCTTGGAAAATGGAAATGTGGCCGAAACGTTATATATATGTATATATAGTCAATATTAAATAGCACATTATTTTCCAAGAAAAGAAAGAATGAGACATATAAATGGCATTTTAGAAGGAAATCCAAATTTATATGAACTCCGACAGATGATGATCATTACATGATGCAAATATACAAAATTAGCCTTTATAGATGAGGCTTTACATCCAAGGCTCCAAAATCAGCCTTTATATGTGCTAAAACTGAAATAAAACATGAGCTAAAGACAATTATGGCTACATTAACATATCGTTAGTAATAAAACTCATACTCATCAGCAAAGATAGGACAAGATGCTTCTTCAATAGAAGAGGCAACTCTACTAGCACTTCTAGTTGCACTTGCACTACCACTGGCACAAAAATCAAGAGCAGAAAGAGAGCTCTAATATGGACATTTGGGTGTTAGAAGGGGCCCATGCCCTTCTTCACCCATTGAGCTGGCCGAAAAAGGTAATTTTTTTTTTTTGCCTTTCTACTACCCAAAATGTGGCCGATAGCGGCCGAACCTCTGCTGGTTGTACCGTACAACATTTTGAAATTTGGAAACACCATATGGTATGACCAATGGCATTTCGACCGCGTTTCAAGGCCATTTTAGCGTTTCAGAATGTCCCCGGTACCGGTATGCCACCTTTTAGGCGTTTCTTGCAACATAGGTTATAACTTTGTATAGATTTGTTTGAAGTGTTAATGCTTTGTTTTGGTAAATGCTTACTCCATGCTTGTTTGGGGGTGCTTCGAGAGATTTGGGGTACATGGTGTATGTTTAGCCCTTGGATGGTTTGAGATGGATTTACACATGGAAGATGGTAAATGATGGATTTGCACATTGGAGATGGCTTACTCAGTGGTTGTTCGACTTTAATTAGGTGCTTGCTTGGCATTCTTCTCTAGGGTGTTGGAGTTTTGTTGCCAACTTTGGTGACATCCTTCATTATTGTCACATTTAGTTGGTTGCTTGCTTGGATAATGCCCTACTTAGGTGGAGGAAAATTTTGCATCTTGGATGAGAGAATCAGGTTCTACACAACATGGGGCAGCTTGGATTTCAATGTGGAGGCTTGGAGTTGGCTTAGGGATGCCCGAGAGTGAGAGTGGAGTACATAACCTAGGACGAGTGAATGAGTTTGTGTAGGAGTGCAGACACATATTGTGTAGCTACATCACCTTGGATCTTGACATGTGTACTATTGGAGAGTAGTGTTCCACATGTGTGAGCTTGCATGTGTTATTATAGGTTGCTTGTAAGGGCATTGAAGCATATTGGTACTATTGGCTTACCTTACCTCTCACATATATAGAGGAAGAAGAAGCATCATTCATCGTCATCATACTTTTCTCTTTGTAATTGTCTGCTTGGAGTGATTTGCTAAGGTTCATGAGGAAACCCTATGTGAAGTTATACTTGGAATGAGGACACCTTTGTTGGAGTTTGCTCTTCTCACTAGGATTTACTCATTAAAAAAAAAAATGTTGGAGATGATAAACATAACATTATAGCTCATTTATGCTTATCACTTTTGTGATAGAGATGTGATCAAGTGGGGAACACTAATCATTGTCTCTCTCTTTGATCCTCTTATGCACTTGGTCTCTCTCTCTCTCTCTTTCTTGGAGTTGCTATGCTTTCTTGATCTTGTTGGAGCATCTTGAAGTCTAGGGTTAGGGTTTCATCCCTTGGAGATGTTATGAATATTTTATTAAGTATTAGTTAGATATAGTTATGTTAGGTTTTATTAACTGAAAGGGCATGATCAAAGATCATGCCTCTTCACCAAGGGACACCTTGAGGCTATATTTAAAGCCCAGGCGATCCCTCATTGTAATCATCTCATCTTTCATCATTAATAATATATATTTATCAAGTTTACCAGAGTTTTTACACTCCATTGGTATCGGAGCCATCGCTCTTCGGGATCTGTGTGATCACCCAGGAATTACAGAATTCCAGAATTGCAGATTTTTTTAATCAAGTCTTTGTGCACAACAACATTTGTTTTTTTTTTTTAAATAACCTTGCAGATTTCAGTGAAAATCGCAGAAAAATTCAGGAGATAAGAAGAGGTCGAGGAAGACTTTCAAGATCACTGTTTGGGTTATTTTTTAAAATTCATCATTGCAGACCTGTGGAACTGCAAATTTCGGATTACAGTGACCTGTGACAAAGTCTTGTGGGCAGTGTCTTTAGAGACCTCGGAACACCTTCTTACCGGCCACCTCTTTCACCAGCCGTCCACCCATCAATCATCGATCCCAATCTTCCCAAAAAAATAAACAGTCAACGCATTAAGTAATTAAACGAGCAGTCCTTGGATCTTCAAACCGTCCAAAAATGATCCTCACTTCTTTGTAAAACCAAACTGTTAAACACCATGTTGAAGCACACACATGGTGTATGAGGAAGAAGAATGCACACACAAGAGAAACAACACACAATGAAAGATAAGCGTGAGGCTTTCTTATTTTCCATTATACAAAGATGTACATTTATAGTACGATGGTGTGACTCTTGGTTTCATATTCCAAGGTCACTTGGACTCCATTGTGACTTTTCGAATTCCACACCTACCCATGAGGATTAGGTGTTCCAACATCCCCCCTTAATCCGAAGGGGTATGTGTGAGTCGAAGAAAAGAGTTGTAATACAAATATGCAAAGTATACATGGCAGCACTTGGCTGAATCAACTCTCTGAAATGTTGGAAAAAAGAGGTGGTTTTAGGATGACCACAAACAATGGAATGCAAAACTTGTTGCAGTTCCCGGAACTCTTCCAAAACTGGCAAGAAGCTGAAAGCTTCTGCTAGAGGAATTGTCCCTCATAAAAAAGGGAGACCTTCAGCAAAGAAGGAGGTCTACGACTGTGATGGTTTTAGGATTACCAACAACTCTGGAATGCTTGAAGCATTTCCTGGAACTCAACCAAAGCTGGCAAGAAGCTGAAGGCTGCTAAGCTGAAGGCTTCTGCTAGAGGAAGTGTTCCTCATATATGAAAAGGAGACCTTCGACCTAAAAGAAGGGAGGTCTACTACCTGTGGTGGTTTTAGGTTGTCCACCAACCAAAGATGATGGTTTTAGGTTATCCACCAACCGAAAATGATGGTTTAGGTTATCCACCAACCAAAGATGATGGTTTTAGGTTATCCACCAACGAAGGTATGCTCATAGACATCGTGTCTGCAGCTGCATCTCTGAATACCGGAATGACGAATTGTGGCTCGAGCTCGCTTGAGCTTCTTGTGTCTGCGGCTACAACTACGAACAATGAATGAGAGATTGTGGCTCGGGCTACGCTTGATACCGAAGTCGAAGCTTGTACATGACCACCATTTTCCCCACTGTCAGGGACAAGGTGAGATGATGGCGAAAACTCAACTGCAAGTTTGCTCAATATCCGTGAACAAGTTCTAACATGTGTCTTAAACATCTTCTTGGCTGTTGATGCCCATTGCCAAGAAGCGATCCATCAAAGATGAATCTTGGTTCTTGCAGGAGGCTTTTTTTTTAAGCATCTGTCTGAAGAATGAGTGTGTCGACCACAGTGCTTGCCTGGATGAAGATCAAAACAATGATCTTTCATATGGCCAACTCGGTCACAGTGTTGGCATTTCCCAATCTGTTGTTGTTGTTGAACAAGATCTGGAACAGCTGCAGGTGAACTGTCATACATGAATCCGACACTCTGAAATCTGATGGGCTTTGTGTAGTACGGAATATGAAAGGACACATCATTGTCATATCCAAGACCAGTTCGGTGCTTGTTGTGGACAAGCTCTTCCCAAGGTTTGATGATGGGCTTGAGAAGTGCAGGCTGAGCTGCTGCATCTGTATGTACATTTGCTCTAGTACAAGGAATTGAATGTGGATCAACTGCAACTTTGCTGACTTGCTGCTGATGGGAGTCTTTCTCAATCTTCTGAACAGAAACAGGTTCAGAATGGTGACTCTTTTGGTGAAGTTCGTCTTGTTGAAGCTGAGATTCCAACTGCAAAAACTCAATCTTCTCATGTGCATCTTGTAAACAAATCTGAATATTACAAAGAGCATCCTTGCTCATTTCTATCATGTCATCAACATTGGAATGAATGAGGCTATTCAACAACTCTAATGCCCCATTGATTTTAGCCATTTCAACAACTTAGGCTCAAAAAATGAAAGGGTGTCGGCTTCAATCGAAAATGCACCCATTTACAATGTGATGCAACAAATACAAATGAATCAAGAGAACTCTCAAAGTACAAAGTGTGCTCCTCAAATAAGGGAGGGCAATAAACAATCCAACAACTCAAACATTGATTGCAACTATGAAAAAGCTACAAATTCCACTCAAAATACAATGTCAGCTCAATACATATCTCTGCAAAATATTTGTAAATGTGTAAAATGAAAATACTTGTACAAAGATCTTTTTGTAAGTAGTGAATTTTCCTCTTCAAATAATTTGTTTTCAATGATGGCAAACTTGTCTTCAAATGTGAAATTCTTGAAAAAATCACCCTCAATGCCACAAATCATAGAATGTAAATCTTCGGATAGGCGATCTTTGCCTTTCCCCCAAAACCAATTACGAATGCTTTTTCTTCTTCCATGATTTTGAATGCGTCTTTCTTCTAAATGTTTGCTCCAACTCCAAACACTTTTACGAAATAGGCAAAAGAGCTAGCACACCAAAACTCTCTAAAAATGCGCAATTTTGCAGATATGCACATGCCATAAACACAAATGGCTTACTCAAATTGAAGCAGGGCCAACAATCGCCCGCTCTGATACCATGTTAAACACCATGTTGAAGCACACACATGGCATATGAGAAGAAGAATGCACACACACAAGAGACAACACACAATGAAAGATAAGCGTGAGGCTTTCTTATTTTCCATTATACAAAGATGTACATTTATAGTACAATGGTGTGACTCTTGGTTTCACATTCCAAGGTCACTTGGACTCCATTGTGACTTTTTGCATTCCACACCTACCCATGTAGGATTAGGTGTTCCAACACAAACACCGCATCTCCACGCAGCGGGATGTCAGTAAATCTCCACGTGGCAATTAATCAAATCCATTCATTGGTTTCCAAAACTTTGACACAACTGTTAACTGCTTCCTCCTATCATCTTCAGCCACATTGTCGCATCATTAACCATTTTTCACTGAATAGCCCTATCTTCGCGATCCATCCCTGCACCTTATTCCGCGGCCAATTTATAAACAAGAATTCCATCGCTGTCTCAAGTTATACACTGCGCTTCCGAATCTGAATACAATCATACCCTCCGTCACCTTCAACTGTACACATCTGCACGATTACTCCGCCTTGGCCCATTGGTCTCTCGCCTGTCCCACTCTTCCGCCGTTATCTGCACACTCTCAGCCATTAAATACAAGAAAATTACGTTCTTAAAAAAATCGATTTAAACAACAAATATTAAATCACTACTGGGTGATCGACAACCCCCATACGCAATTGTAAAACGTAGGTCGACGACCATCGACAGCGGACGGCAACCTTTGGTCGCTTGTTCGACCGTTTCCACTACCCTTCGTTCGACGCTGCTTCTGGAGTTTAAGTATTTCAGCATCCCCATCAACGTATACCACTGTGTGCTTCTTCAGTTTGATATCAAAGGATTCGATAACACCGTTATAGAACTGTTTATCCTGTGGCCACCAAACTTTGATCTTGCGTCCAACCAACTTCTCGAGCTCCAGACCGGCGTTCTATTTCCACGCAGCGATTCCGGCAGGATTCCGTCAACACTTCCATATCTCGTCCGTTAAACCTGACTCCTCACGCGCTGCACAGTCGGGTGACACAGCGTTTCCCTTAACCGCAGCCATTCCTTCTTTCGCCCTACCCTTCCGCCGTCCCTCACACGCTGTTCGACATCTGTCCGCCCAACAAAAACTATAACTTCGTGAAACAAAAACGCTGTTCGACAAAAACTTACGTTTAAAAAAAATAAAAAATTCGTGAACAGGTGATATATTAAAAAAAAATCGAATTGTTAAAATCATATCAAACAGTGTGTCCATTCGGAACGGGCACATTTGTGACAGATTTTTTTTTTAATTATATATAATATATAATTCAAATTGATAATTATATATATATATATATTATAATTATATAATTTATTTATATATATTATAATTTTCATATAATAATTATATAATTAGATTATATATATTATATAATTTTTAATTAAAAAATTATATATATATATATATAATAATTATATAGTTTAAAAAAAATATATTATTAATTAATTAATTAATTAAATATTAATTAATTAATTTTAAAGAAAAAGGGAAAAGTATGTCTTTATCAATGATGACGGTTGATCAGATAAAAAGGCAAATCTGGCTAAAACAAATGGAGGCCACAGAAAAGCTTAGCAAAGCAATGAACAAGATGACAGAGCATAGCAAAGCAATGAACAAAATGACAGAACTCTTCAGTAAACTAAATGATAAGATAGATAAATTAAGTCAGACACAATCCCCAATATCTCCTAACATGGAACAAAATCAACAAAACAATTCCGCAAATTCAGGGAACTCAAAAGAGCATCAGAAAAAAACTGATTTTCCACATCACCATGAAGATACAGATGTTTGTAAACAACAAACTATTCCATCCCCAGAATTGAACGAAACATATGAAGCGACAAACACATCCGAAGCCACTGATATAACGACAGAAGTTGTTGAGGCCTTCGGTGATGAAGCAGATATGGTTGTTAAGAATGAAGCATTTGATGATCAGGAGAAGTTACATCAGACAATAATTGTTGGTAACTTACCTCTAAATCTAAAAAGGAATCACAAAAAATCACTAGAAGAACAAGGAATAGCTGGGAAACATGAAAAAGTATTCCAAGATCTACCCATAAAAGTGCCTTCCGATAGAAAAATCAAACGTCCAATAGAAGTCAAGACAGTATCCAACTCTGTCGATATCAGATCTTTTCACTGTCCACATCACCAACAGATGGAGCTCGAGAAGATGCTTCATGATCTTTTTAAAATGTGGGACGCAAGAGCTCATCGCTTGAGAAAACCAGACGTTCGTCAACGTTGTCCATCACTACGTATGCTTTGAGGACAAAGCATCTTAAGAGAGGGGCAATGTTATGAATATTTTATTAAGTATTAGTTAGATATAGTTATGTTAGGTTTTATTAACTGAAAGGGCATGATCAAAGATCATGCCTCTTCACCAAGGGACACCTTGAGGCTATATTTAAAGCCCAGGCGATCCCTCATTTGTAATCATCTCTTATCTCATCTTTTCATCATTAATAATATATATTTATCAGTTTTACCAGAGTTTTTACACTCCAGGAGATTTGGGGTTTAGGTTTTGAGATGAAACCCTAGTTTGTACTTGGAGAAGTGAAGAGGAGGAGATGTCTTGCCTAGAAGGACTTACTCGAGTGACTCATGCTTCTTGGATTGATCCAAATTTAGCAGGAATGCAATAGAATACACATATAGCCATAGATACAGAGATGCAACAGAGATAATACTTAGACATAAACATAGAGATGTAGCGGAAATAATACTTCATTTCATTAATAAAAGAATGACTGAAATATGTTTACAGACATAATGGAAATAAATAGCTAGGGCGCTGGTAGGCTTATCTCTGAGAAGAGATGTCGCGGCTACATGCCTCTGAACTGTGTTACAATGAGGCTCGAGGGCCTATCTATTACTGAGAAACAATGGAGAACTCGAAACTTCTAAAAACCTAACCCTAGGAGATGAAGCGCCAAAACTATGGGCCCCCTTTGGGTAAATTGGTGTTTCAACTTTCTGGGGACGTAACTTTGGCATACGATCTCCGTTTGACGCGCTCAATAGCTTGTTAGAAAGATCTATTCGAGGAGTACAACTTTCATTGTGAGCAACATTGGTCGATGGACCCATGTTGCTCCCGGTTTTCCCAAAAAACGTCGTTTAGGGCCTCAAAACGGCTCCGGAAGTTCAGGACCCGAAAAACTGCTAAAAATAGTAAGTAGTGATGCAACTTAAAAACTAAAAGAACTGATGGTGGGGGTTCAAATGGAATAGGTGGGTGGCCACCAATATCCACCTGGATCATTAAAGCCCCAAAACGGCTCCGGGAGTGCAAGACCCGAAAACCTGCTAAAAATAGTAAGTTGTGTTGAATTTGAAAAGCTGCAAGAATTGATGGTGCGGGTCCAAATGGAATAGGTGGGTGGCCACCGATATCCACCTGGATCATTCCTTTCTCCTTAGGAAGCAATGGTCCCCATTGCATTGAGATCATCCATGTGATGAGGCAAATTCTGTTGAAGATGTCATGGACCTGCGGGTGGACATGCTGGATGCGTTTAGTAAATTTGGTTTTTTTATCAGCCTCAATCAGTACATTTGTGGATTCTGTATGTGTAGTTGCAGGATGTATGGCAACATCAAGTGGCAGTGCGTTGGGGGTCAGTTCAATGGAGTGCTTCTCCTGACAGTGTAGAAGAACCTCTGTGAGTGAGGAGAAAATGTCCTCGTATTCCTCCATGACTTTGTCCATTTGCTATAGCCGTGCAAGGGAGCTCTGTTTCGAGGTTGTGGCCACAATATTCCTCTTTCCCTGTGAGCGAGTTGTAAGGAAAATAAATTTCCTGGTTTGGGAAACAATCTTACTGCGTTGTTTTGTAGTAGTCAAAGAGATGAGAGGAGGCGGTACTACCTTCGGTATCCTGTATAAGTTATTTCTCAAAGTAATATTAACATCACGAGGCCTAGACTCATACACAACATGTCACCTCCACAAGTATGGTTGGCCCAATAATACATCAACTACATCAAGAGGAGCAACATCACATAATACCTCATCCGTGAATGGCTTGATGCTGTACGGAAGGCAGCACTGTTGGCGGATGTGGATGTCTCTCCCTGGGTGAAGCCGCCCGATGGTATATGGCTGCGGGTGTGCTATGGTCGGTAGGTCGAGCCGCTTCACGACCTCTGCTGAAATGAGGTTCTTTTGGCTGCCGCTATCGACAAGGAATTGCAGTGGAGAACCCTTCACCTACATCTGCGAATGGAAGAGGCGCTCCCCTTCCTCTGGATCCTCGAGATCCTCGCTTTGGATCTTGGTGGTGGCAACAATGGCACTGGGATCCGCATCAATGATCTGCTTCCCCTTTTCATTGCCTTTGTCTGGTTCTGACTCAGAATCAGAAAATGTATCTGATTCGGGTGCCTTTAGTTCGGCCACCAATGACTGTTTGGTCCGACACTCGTTTGTGCTATGAGTGGGGCTGTTATGAAATTCACACCACTTCCCTGTGTTCTTCTTTGGATTTTTGGCATTGTTATGAGTTGCACCGCTTTGGCCTTGCCCCTTGTTCTTTGGTTTGGGGGCACCTTTCGAATTCGCCGATCCAAAGTCTCGCTTCTTCTGCTTCAATTTCTGCTCGATCTTGGCAGCATAGCGATATGTCGTGCCAAGGGATGTAATGTCGAGGAACTCCATTGCCTCCTGAATGTGTTTGTGCAGACAGCCGCGGTACTTGAGCACCAAATGTCTTTCTGAATCTTTAATACCCAACTTTGTGCGTAGATTATGGAACAGATTCGTCAGTTCGTGCACATCTTGATCCCTTTGTTGTCGCAGCGTGGTCCATTGGATGTATTTGTCCTCATAGCTCCCCACGGGGTAATATTGTTCCTTGATGCCGTCTTGGAACGAATTCCAAGTGGGTGTGGTCGAGAGCAGAGAGGGTTTCCCTTCATCCTCTTGCTCACAGTAAGTTTCCCACCAGTCTTTGACATGGGGGCGGCTTGAGGAGTGCAAAAATAATCTTTTCTCGGTCAGAGAATTCATGGACCGAGAAATACCCTTCCAGCAAATTCAACCATCTATCTACGATGTTTGCATCTATTTGGCCTTCAAATACAGGAATGTCAAAGTTTACCTGTACCTTGAAGGGAGTGGCGCCTCCAGAGTGGCTGTTGGATGTAGATGCGCCATAGGTGGGCAGTCGTTGAAGGATTTGAGTAAAGTTATCCATCATCGCGTTCCTTTGTTTCTCAAGGGCCTCCTCGAGCAATATTTTGATACGATCTGCTGCTCCCTTGTCTTTCTTTTCTTCCGCCATGGGAGGTCATCGGGGTTTGCGAGGCTGATCTTGCAAGGGTTCAACCAGATTGAGCCCTAACTCCTTATACCTTGACCGCGTTGGGGACATGCAAAGAAAAACAAAGAAAGAGCAGACCCCTCTGATACCACTGATCCAAATTTATGCAGGAACGCAGCAGAATACACATATAGCCATAGATACAAAGATGTAGCGGAGATAATACTTAGACATAAACATAGAGATGCAACAGAAATAATACTTCATTTCATTAATAAAAGAATGACTGAAATATGTTTACAGACATAATAGAAATAAACAGCTAGGGCACTGGTAGGCTTATCTCTGAGAAGAGATGTCGCGGCTACATGCCTCTGAACTGTGTTACAATGAGGCTCGAGGGCCTATTTATTATTGAGAAACAATGGAGAACTCGAAACGTCTAAAAACCTAACCCTAGGAGATGAAGCGCCAAAATTATGGGCCCCGTTTGGGTAAATTAGTGTTTCAACTTCCCGGGGACGTAACTTTGGCATCCAATCTCCGTTTGACGCGCTCAATAGCTCGTTAGAAAGATCTATCCGAGGAGTACAACTTTCGGTGTGAGCAACATCGGTCCATGGATCCATGTTGCTCTCGGTTTTCCCAAAAAAAGTTGTTTAGGGCTTCAAAACGGCTCTGGAAGTTCAAGACCCGAAAAATTGCTAAAAATAGTAAGTGGTGCTGCAACTTAAAAATTGAAAGAACTGATGGTGGGGGTTCAAATGGAATAGGTGGGTGGCCACCAATATCCACCTCGATCATTAAGGCCCCAAAACGGCTCCGGGAGTGCAAGACCCGAAAACCTGCTAAAAATAGTAAGTTGTGTTGAATCTGAAAAGCTGCAAGAGTTGATGGTGCGAATCCAAATGG
>JAXQQM020061669.1:0-49556 GCA_034641835.2 Pinus albicaulis
AACCAATGGTTGGTCAGGAATGAATTCGTGAATTTGACTTTCCAAGGGAATTGGATCGACCAAAGTTGACTCTTGACGAATCATTGAATTAACTAGCGGAGGACTCGAAGAAAGCTTCTGGTAACCAACTAGAAGGCAAGGTGCAGAAGCAATAGATTTTTCCAGCACTATCGTGGCTTCATCCATGTACGGACAAAGGTGAATGGGATGATGCCCTTAACACAACTTACATGGATTCGTGGTCTTACCCTATTTCTTACGATTCTTATCAGTACTAGACGAAGATGTGTCACCAATATGACTTCCAGAAACCAAAGGCAACGATGGATGGTCGTCAGACCATACTTCAAGCACCTTGGGAATGCCAGGTAAATCTCGAAGAAAATGGTCATATTTGCACAACATGCAAGGGAAATTGACTTTTCGTGGAAGGTTGGATGGTTTATCGATGGAAGGTGTCTTAGGAGAAATAGCTACAGCATTAGTCTCTCGCTTATCTAACTTCTTCTTCTTTGTCTTCTTCTTCTTCTTCTTAGCCACCTAGGTACTGGAATCCAAACTTTCACCAAGAGAAGTAGAAGAGGAGGACGAAGAAATAGGCGAAGAAGGGGAGAGGTCCACCCTAGAATCAACATGATGTTGTTCTAGTGGAGGAGATTGTTGTATAGAGGGCGGAATACTCGAGACCATAGAGGTCGAGAACAACCAAACAAGCAAACCAACAATTAACCCAATAAGGGATAATGTTGCCATATAAGGAGCACCAACATTCCCAAAAGCAACAAAAGGACCAGGATTCCCTTCGGAGGGGATTTCTTTGTTGGTAAACTTTGGAAATGTTTCCATTGGAAACAACCATAAAACAAAACACTAAGGAAGATAACTTTAACCAGGAATATTTCGTGGGCAGTTAATTTTTTAGGACATTGAAACAAAACTTTGTCGTTTCATATTTTAAGAGTCAAGAAACAGGCAAAAGGTGACTCTATCACTTTCAGGTTGAAGCGAGCATGAAAGTACAAGCACTCAATGAACTCTTCTCTTTTTAAAGAATCACGAAAATATTGAAATCACTACTCTGGTAATCTAAGAAAGATGGTGTACCAAGTTTCATGAACTGCCATATACACCTTGGTGATCAAATGAAAGAGAAATGACCAAGGACTTTTCGTACGTGTAGGTAGTCTCCTCGAATGTTGTGTTTGGTGTATCATGGTTACAGGGTGGCAGACTTAGCTTCCTATGGATAAAGGATTGCAACCTATAGGGGTCTCCCTTTACATACTTGATGGTACAGGGAGCACAAGTCCGTACTAGCATTATCTAAAGCTAGAAGGCGAACGACAGCTACTAGTTTTTAAGACGCGGGAACACGTCTCTAGCCTAGACCACTAAAAATTTTGCGTTAAGTTCCAATGTTTCCTTAGGTTAATTCAATAAATTTTAAAGTTGACCTTGAATTATGTCTCGGTTTCAAGGCCCTACCACATGTCATCTGACAATCTCCTATATGCAGCTATATGAGGAAAGAAATATTTCAATTCGATGAATGATTTCTAGTAAAGGGAAGAGTCTCAAACAATGATGCAACAAACAGTAATACTACAAATGGAAATTTTTCCTAACTAGATGACTTTCACTATCCAAAAGTAATCTAAAACATTCAACGATGTGAATTATGCAATGTAATCTATGAAAAATCCTCTTTTTTGAAAACTATGCAATTGTAATCTATGCACAATTTCCTTTTTCATTTGAAAGAATAAGAATTCACTCAATGCATTTTTTGATGAAATTAGAATCTACTTAATGCATGCTTTTAATGAAAGAGAATGCACTCAATGTGATTTTTAGCTTTCAATCATTAAACAATGTAATATAAGTTCAATGATAAATCTAAAAAAATACTTTTCAATGCAATGCGATCTAATGCATTTTAACGAAAATAAAACTCTGAGACAAAAACTAAATGAACGCAAATTTCCTTAATAGAAGGATGAATGAAAAAGAGATGCAAACCAACACTAAGAATGCAATCGTTGTTTTAAACACTTTGTAACGAAATTCCTCAAAAGGCTACAAGACATATGAGGCCAAGCACAAAAAGGACTTCCAAAGCATGAGCTCAAAACAAGGCATTCATTCCCTTTTACATCAAGCAATCACAGAAAGAAGACTTTTCATTTGAACAATGAGTAATGTAATCTATGCTCACAAGTGAAGAAGCAGGAAAAATGAACTCGAAAGGCACTTGATACTTGAACACTCAATCAACCGAAAGCAAAAGGAAATCAACTAGAGATGACTCACCAAGAAATGAGACTAACTCAATCAGCAGGGTGATGTCCCACGAAGCATGCAAACAGGAAATTGATGCAGAGTCCTAGGAAAAACTAGGATTTAAGGATGCACATCCGAGCAGGAAACAAAAAACAAAAAAAAAACCAAAAATCCAATCAAACCCACTTAAGTGAAGGGGAGAACATATAAATCATACAGAGAAAAAGATCGGAAGGGAAAGACACACTGGTAGAGTAATTAGGGAAAAACCTCAATTTTTCATAGACCCTAAAATTCGCACGACTTTTGTGGGTGAAACTAGTGCATGCGACTTGCTCACTAACAACTAGCGCCAATGGCTAATTGGCATTGGTTGCTAAATGAAAACTAGTGCCAATCGGCGCGACTGTTAGAAAAATAAAAGCACCAATGCCTGAACAAGAAAAACAAATAATTTCTACCAACCAAGACCAGACTCACCACTTCAAGAAAAAACTA
This sequence comes from Pinus albicaulis, assembly GCA_034641835.2. Classification (NCBI taxonomy): domain Eukaryota; kingdom Viridiplantae; phylum Streptophyta; class Pinopsida; order Pinales; family Pinaceae; genus Pinus; species Pinus albicaulis. Next base: position 2,779 of record JAXQQM020061669.1, read on the forward strand.
AAAGATAGTAATTGATGAAAAACATAGGAAAAAACAGGGAAATGGTCATTTGACTAAATCCGTCGAATGACTAAGACCTCAAAGAGTGACAAACTCAAAGGAAACTTTCCAGCGGAGTCACCAATTTGTTGTCTAGGTAAATCCCCTCTGCAGACATAGACGATCCCTCTAGCCCTAGGGTGGGTCTAGAAACTACGGGAACATACTAACATCTACCTTCCTAGATTGTAAATGAAATTCAGAGCAAGGAAGATGACCTACCTTTTCCTGATGCTATGTTGTCATCTTCCATCGAAGCTTCTTGATCCGTCACTCTTCTCAAGATCGATACACACTGCTACCAACGTTCGATTGCCTGTACAAACAGTTAAGATACCACGACAAGCATAAAACCAAGACAAACATAAAACAATTACAACCTATCTAACTGATCAAGGAATGCCAGAAATATCATTATAAATGTAAAAAAGAGTGGAAGATAAACATCAGATGCATTTTATTATGATAAATACAAGGGGAGTTTACAACCAAGCCTTGATGTTGAAGCTCTCCTTCAGTAGGTCTGTATCCAAGCACGTTTGCCACACCCTCATGAACAAAGGTCTAAGATCTCACTATGCTCTCAACACACACAAATAATCACACTCTGCACTATTCTCTTGAAGCTATGATTTCTTCTTCTCTATGATTGCTAGCTAACTAAGGCTGTAGAGCTGAAGGAGGTCTCCTTATATAACAATGGAGTGTTGAACCCTTAGTTAAACTGAGAGGGGGGGGGGGGGTGAATCAGTTTAACACATCCATGATATTTAAACTTTCTATTAAACCTTATTTACACCTTCATTTCATATCCAACTTAATATGTGAGTAATATTAGAATGTGAGCAGCAAGTATTAGTATAATATAATAGCAGACTTAATATGAGAGTAGCAGGTATTAAGCAGATGATATAAATCAGATCAACACATAAACATCATGCACAGAGATACCAGATGGTAGAAGAGCCGCCAAGGAAAACCACATAGTATTGTTGTGATGCAAAGGCAAGCTCCAACTCTCTCACCTTTGTTTTTACGGGCACCAACCTGTAGGAGGCTCCAACCTCAATTCTGCAAGCTACAACTTGCAAGGAAGCACCAACTCCCTTCAATTTTATGCAGGCACCAACCTACAGGAGGCTCCAACCTCAGTCAGCTACAACTGACAGCTATCAAGCTGCAACTTGATAGGGAAGCTCCAACTTCCTCAATTTATCAAACTGAATGTTTGCTGATTTACCTCAGATATCAGCTCTGTTATGTAGCTTTTCTTTCTGCTTTTCTTTTCTTAATATTCTCTGCCTTACTCTTCTATACTCCGCATTCTCTATATTTTCTCTCTCTGACCTCTCTTATGCATATCCGATTGATATTATTTATAGAGTTCCTCACATGACTGTTTGTATTTCACAAATAATTTGGAGTGAACAGTCATGACTCTTTGGCTTTTGTCTTCTCATTCCTTTTATCTGCTTATTCAATAAATATAACTGTAGGTATCAATTTAACATTACAGTGGGATATTTGTTCTCTTTCGGAGACTTTCCAATGCATCACAACAATATAAATCAATTAAAACATTTACATTCAAATTACAATGAGAAATCCAGCTCAACTCATTTAGTATTTTGGCTCGCTGCGTGTTTGTCTTTTCTTTGACTGTGTCTGTCTTTTCTGTGACTGTGTTTTATCTCTTTTCATCTCTGTTTTCTCTTCTGCCCTCTGCTGTGGTGTAACTATTGCATACGTGTAACTGTGCTTTTTATATCAATGCATTTTATATAAATATGTGATTGGTGTTAAATGTAGGCAATCTCCAACCCCTTTACCTGCATTAAGTGTGTTATTGATGTGGCGAGTTCCGCAAGCAGAACATACGTTCATCACAATTGTTTTATATTAATAATCACCCTCGCATTAAGCCGAGGCATATATATATAACCCACGGATCACGCAGCACATCACAACAACGTTATATATATATATATATATATATATATATATATATATATATATATATATATATATATATATATATATATATATATATATATATATATATATATATATATACGACAGTGCCCCTTATATATATATATAATCCAACTTCAGATCTTGGCATAAGTTTAACCTACAAACTCGCCCTTTTAGGTATGACTTAAATCAATTCTTGGCCCTATATAATAAAACATGTTTCAACATATAAAAAAAAACTTTTCGGGCCCACTTGACACGTTTTCCGATGCGATATACTAATCCGCCACCGGTTAGTATATGCGATGGATGCGATGATTGCGCTAGTTGCGATTGTTACGATGGATGTGATGGATGTGATGGTTACGATGCGATGGTTTTATGCGATGGTTGCGATGCGATGGTTTTATGCGCTCCATATAACCTAATAAAAATGATTTGGACCTTTTATTCTTTTAATATACTCCGTCAGACCTTATACTAAGGTTAATAAACCAAATTTATTGCGTATATTTCCGCCCCGGGCCCACAATGCAATCAAAAGACCAATCAAATCCGCGCACTGTACCTGCCTTAACCTCCGGGATTTTTCATTAAACTTTGTGCGGGTCCTGCGAGCGATAAAGTTAGATGTCGAGCCACCAGATCAACGGTCTATAACTATATCGCTCAGTGTCTTCGGTCGATGTAGAACGTGTGATGGCGCACTTTAACCGACGGTTTTCAATTTCGTTCAGGGACACGCGTCACAAATCCTATGGAATCGCTGCGAATTCGGGAATACCACTTTCCCGACCGATGGTGATGCGATGAAACCCACGGTTTCGCTCCAAACCGCCGTCACTATTCCTCTCGGTCACAGTTCCGTTCTCTACTCCAGGTTCCTGTCCTCCACGATTTCAATTATATATAAATAACTATTCATTGCTTCTCACCGTTGTGATTTCTTCTGTTACGACTATGGTTCCACTCCATTCACACTGCGCATTTGAATATGGTTCAGCTCCATTCACACTGCGCATTTGAATATAAAGCGCCGCTGGAGTATGCGATTCCCGGAATGAAATTTATATTAACTATGCATTACATTGCCGCTTGGGTTATGATTCTTGGAATTATACTTATGTTATGTGTAACGCCCAGCTGGGTAAATATTCTCGGAAAAACAATTGTTTCTCTGCAATAACAGCTGTGTCTCTGCCTCTGCTGCTTTTGTCACTCTGCCTCTGCCTTTACTGCTGTGATAACAGCTCTGCCTCTGTTATATTCGCTGCTTCCTTTGCCTGTCTCTGTCTTTGCTCCCTCCTTTGCCATCAATGACAACATTTCCAACAGTCTCCCCCTTTGGCATTGATGGCAATGCACTTCCTCTGTTTGCCTGATAGGGTTCTTTTTCCTGTTGCTTCCTCTTCTTACTGTTGCTTTCTCTTCCTCCCCCTTTGACATCAATGGCAAGGGGTTCGAATTTTTTGTGAAGCTTCTATTCTCTGATGCTGTGTTTTTATTCCTTTTTCAATATTTCATGCATTTCTTGAAATTTCCTGACTTTTTATGCTGCTGCTCCAAACTTTGGATTAGATACACGTCGGTTTCACTATTCTTCTACTGCACGACAGACCCTTTTGCCTTTTTGTTGATTCTTTTATGTTGAATGTATTATTGCCATAATCCCTTTGATCCTGAGGACCTGTTTTCATGCTTCCCTTGCTGGCTGATCTCCCCCTGAGAATGATATTTTCGTTTATGTTCTCCCCCTGATACTTTGCTTTCTCTTCATATCAGAGAGTAGCATCTACAGATACTACCCCTAATCTGTCTCTCAAATATTCAAATGGCTCTCTAGCAAGTGGTTTGGTAAATATATCTGTTGTCTGTTCTTTTGTTGGTACATACTCCAGTTTTACTATCTTCTGAGCCACTTGTTCTCGGAGAAAATGATACTTGATTGGGATATGTTTAGTTTTTGAGTGAAGCACAGGATTTTTAGATATACTTATAGCACTTTTATTATCACATTTGATTGAAATAGGTTCATCAATGCTTACCTTCATGTCTTGAAGAGTTTGCTTCATCCACATGACTTGTGTACAACATGCTGTTGCTGCTATATATTCTGCTTCAGCTGTAGATAGAGAGATGGATGTTTGTTTCTTGCTTAACCATGCCACCATACTTTCTCCTAGATAGAAAGCACCTCCACTTGTACTTTTCCTGTCATCAACACAACTGGCCCAATCTGCATCTGTGTATGCTGTTAAAGTGAAGCTTTTTCCTTTAGGATACCAAAGTCCATATTGTGTTGTTCCTTGTAGATATCTGAATATTCTTTTTACTGCCAGAAGATGGTTTTGTTTAGGTGCTGCTTGATATCTAGCCACTAGTCCTACTGCTAGCATGATGTCTGGTCTTGATGCAGTCAGATACAATAGACTTCCAATCATGGATCTGTAGAGGTTTTGATCTATATCAGCGGACCCATCATCAGTACATAGCTTGCAACCTGTGGTCATGGGAGTTGACACAGGTTTGCAGTCCTCCATTTTGAACTTTTTCAGCATTTCCTTTAAGTATTTTTCTTGTGAGATGAATGTACCTGTGTTCTTTTGCTGAATTTGAAGTCCTAAATAGAAAGTGAGTTCTCCAATCATAGACATCTCAAACTCTATTTTCATCTCATCAGCAAACCCTTTTGCTAGTTCTTCTCTGTTGCTTCCAAACATAATGTCATCAACATATACTACAAAAATCAAGAGTTCATCTTCATGGGATTTTATGTATAGATTGTTGTCTACTCCACCTCTTTTAAAGCCTTGTTTTTGCAAATACTTATCCGGTCTTGAGTACCAAGCATGAGGAGCCTGTTTCAGTCCATATAGGGCCTTCTTCAATCTGCACACATGGTCTCCTTTGTTTGTCAATGAGAAGCCTTCTGGTTGTTCCATGTAGACTTGTTCTTCTAAGTCTCCATTCAGAAATGCAGATTTTACATCCATTTGATATACTTTGAAGTTTTGGTAGCATGCAAATGCCAGGAACATTCTAATAGCTTCCATTCTGGCTACAGGGGCAAATGTTTCATCGTAATCAAGTCCTTCAATTTGTGAGTATCCTTTGCAGACAAGTCTGGCTTTATTCCTGATTACCTGTCCTTCCTCATTCATTTTATTTTTGAATACCCATTTTGAGCCAATGATATTTTTCTCAATTGGTCTAGGAACTAGTTCCCAGGTATTATTCTTTTCAATTTGGTCCAATTCTTCATTCATTGCTTTTACCCAAGACTTGTCCTTGTTGGCTTCTTCAAATTTCTTTGGCTCTATTTGTGACAACATGGCTATGTATACCTCTTCAGTTTGTTCTGTTAGCTGCCTTCTTGTCTGGACCCCTGCTTTCTTATCTCCTATAATTTGATCTTCGGGATGCTTCTTCTGAGTGTATCTTGAGGGGGCTTTCGAGCTCAACCCTTCATCTTCTGTAGTCTTGCTTGTTTCATCATCATTCTGGTCTTCTTCTTCATGGTTATTTGATGGACTGCAGCAGTCAGTATCTCTTGTATTGTTTGGAAGTTCTTCATCAAATCTCACATCAATGCTTTCTACTATTTTCCGAAGAGTCTTGTTGTAGCACATGTACCCTTTGCTTTTGGATGCATATCCTAGAAATATTCCTTCATCTGCTCTTGCATCAAATTTTCCAAGATTTTCATCATTATTCTTTATGTAACACTTGCTACCAAAGATTCTGAAATGTTTGATTGAAGCTGGCTTTCCATGCCACAGTTCGTAGGGAGTTTTGTCACTGCTTGGCCTTAAGTGAGCTTTATTAAGGATATGTACTGCTGTGTGCACTGCTTCTGCCCAGAAGGTTTGAGCAATATTATTCTCTTGCATCATGGCTCTGGAAATTTGTTGAACAAATCTGTTTTGTCTCTCTACTACTCCATTCTGCTGAGGTGTCCCTGCAATAGTAAATTTTTGTTTTATGCCATGTTCATTGCATAGGTCTGCAAAGTCATAATCAGTGAATTCACCTCCTCTGTCTGATCTGATGCATTTCAGCTTGCATCCTGTCTGATTTTCTGCTAATGCCTTAAATATTTTGAATTTGTCCAGAGCTTCCAATTTATTTTTGAGAAAAGCAACCCATGTCATTCTAGAGAAATCATCTATTATCAGCATGAAGTAGGATTCTCCACTTGGTGTTTTAGTTCTTGCAGGTCCACACAGATCCATGTGCACAAGCTGGAGTGGTCTTCTTGTTGACAAATCCTCTTTGGCCTTAAAGGATGTGCGGGTCTGTTTACCCAATTGACAAGATTTGCATATGGTATTAGAAGGCCTCTTTATTTCTGGCATGTCTCTGACTGCTTTCTTTTTTCTCAGTCTGATGATATGATCGAAGCTGAGATGTCCCAATCTCCTATGCCATAACCATGACTCCTCAAGTTTGCTAAGATGGGCATACAAGCTCTCTTCCTTTTCACGATGTAAACATTTCTCCGTTCGAATACCTTTGAGCAGAAAGTATTACTCGTGGTGCTTGATCCGACTTCATAGTCTTGTGCTCGAAAATAACTTCACAACCTTTATCACACATTTGACCGACACTCAACAAATTTTATTTTAGCCCATCTACAAAAAGTACATCTTGGCCTTACCTCTCGCTTATCTAAGCCGACCGAGCCCTTTCCCTTGATTTTCTCGATTTATCATTGCTAAAAGTAACACTACCGTTTTCTTTTCATCAAAAGTTACAAATTATCTTCCGTTCCTACCATATGTTTTGATAAACTATCAGTCTGCATACCATTGGCTTTTCGCATCTTGAGCGCTTAGAGCTGTGTCACACTTTATTCTCCTTCTTTTTCCACTAGAGGCATCCTTTTGTTTGGTATCTTTTGTGAGATGATGAATCAAATCCTTTCGTAGGACATTTGGAAGGCATATTTCTCCAACTTGATTGCATACACAACATTTGATCATAGGTTTTACAGAATTATGAGTACGAACAAAATTTATTTGATTCATAAACCTCCTCGAGGTGCTGAATATCAATCTTTGTCCATACTTACATTCAATAATTTTATGGTGAAAATCCTTACAATAAAAACAAGTAACCATAAAAATTATTCGCATACCCGATGTAAGGTTGTTTTCTCCATTTGCTCGTTTCTGAGACAACATTTCTTCACCGGCTTGCATTTTTTGCCGGGTTTGAATTACTCCTCCTTGTATGACAATATTTAGCAATGTGTCCCAGCTTGTGACAAACACATACTGTGGTATTCTTCATAGGAAGAAAGAATTTCCTTGATGGTTTCCAAATTTGACATACTGTGGGTCTTAAGTATTTATTACATTCTTTGCTACTAGTGGTTTCTTCGATCTATATCTTCCTCATTACAGTTTCTTGTTTTGTAGGAATTGCTTGAGCCACTTCATCATTCTTCTTTGATTTTACAAAAATAATCTCTTTGTTTTCCTTTTCTTGCTTTTCCTCGATTCTCCTTCATAGCCTATTCCAGCTTTTATCATAGGAGACTCCGAGCACCCAAACAATTTCGTCTTCAACTTACTAGAGCCTACCGTTTGAGAGGAGTTTGTAGACACTTTCCTCTGAGATTTTCTAATTTCTTCCTCGTACATACAACTTCTTCTTCTAGCTTCTCTTGTTCTCTAGTTTTATCCTTGATTTGCCGAAGTAACATGTATTCTATCTTCTTGGATTCTTCAAGCTCTACCTTTAGTCAGTATGAGGACTTCGAATTCGTTCTTCTCTTACATACTTGAGGAGAATGTCCTTTGTTTCCTTTACACTCTAGCTTGAGTCACAATCTCCTCCAGAGTAGTTCTTAGTTCCCCCTCAAGGTCGACTTCGCCTTCTTCTTCTTCTTCTTCTAGCAAGATTCCTTCAAGTTCTTCCATGGCCATCAATAAAAATTCAGAGGTTCCTTCTTCACTGGAGGGTTCATCCGAATCTTCGTATGTACTACCGTCTTGTTGAGCATAGAAGGATCTTTAGCTGAACTTCTTTTCCTTTCTCTCCAGCTTCTTGACATATTTTTCTCTCGACTCTTGAGTCTCGATTCTTACTTTCTTATGAGGACACTTAGTAAAAGATAGTGGCCAAATCTTCCACAGCTAAAGTGTTTGAAAGGAATTTACCTTTGTATTTACTCAACCTCTATCCAATTTCTTTGCCAAATTTTTCCTCTTCTTCATATGAGCAAGAGCATATGTCTTCCTCTTCTTCTTCTTCTTTTTCTCGTTTTAAAGGCCGCCTCGTACTTGGCTTCTTCCGTGGGAGCCTCATCTCATATGTTGTTAAATTTCCTGCAAATACTCGGTTCATGGTCAAGGTCTCCCAATCACATGTTTCTTCTATCAGACACCTTGGGATTAAACATGGATGGAAGAGATCTTAGAATATTTTTCACAATTATACTTTCTCTGCATGGTTTCTCCAAGAGCTTTCATATTGTTAACAATTTCTACAACTTTTAGGAAGAAACTGCCCATGTATTCATCATAATTCATTTTTGGTTCTCAACCGTCCTATAGACTTGAAGTTTGGTAGTCTTAACCTTTTTGTCTCCTTCATGGATGTTCTCGAGAGTATCCCACATTTCTTTGGAAGTGTCTTTGTGCATTACTTTGATAAAATCTTTCACACAAATTCCATTTAAGATGGAATTCATGGATTTTGCATTACCTACAAAATCTTGTTTGGTTTCTTTCTCTCGTGTTAGTTTCCTTTGGGGGCATATCCGAATTCCATAGCAAACTCAAACTTATTCCCGAGAGACATTATGTATGTCCTCATTCTAATTTTCCAGAAAGCATAATTTGCACCAGAAGAAAGGGGCTTTTATTGGTTGAGAATCCTTCTTTACTAACCATCTCTGAATAACCTAGGATCTCCCTTTTAGTCGTTAAACTTGCATGTGCTGAGCCGTTCGATACTCACTAAGTGAATTCTTAGTTAAACCGAGAGAGGGGGGGTGAATCATTTAACACATACATGAGATTTTTAAATTTTTAACAAATAATTTACAAACTTTTATTTTTATAATCAATCTTAGTATATGGATAATCTTAATATGTTGCAGCTAGTATTAAATTAATGTGACTTCAAACTTATTATGAGAGCAAAGAACGCAAGGTGATTTGGTAAATCATCTCAAGACACGTGCAACATAGATAGAGACAACATATTTAAGTGGAAACCCATAAAGGGAGAAAACCACATCTTATTATTGGTGTGATTCAAAGGAAATCTCCAACTCCCTCTCACTAATATTTTTCTACGTGTGCACCAACCTACGTAGGAGGCTCCAACCTCAATTTCGTAAGCTACAACTTGCAAGGAAGCACCAATCCCTTCAATTTTCTCGCAGTACCAACCTACAAAATGAGGCTCCAACCTCCGCCTCAAAGATTCAATGTCGCCTATCAAGCTTCAACTTGATAGGAAGCTCCAAATTCCTCAATTTAATACAAGAAATTTCGTTGATTTACCTCAAATATCAACTCGGCTCGTAGCATCTCTTCGCTCCCGTTCTCCTTATCTTCTCTCGTCTCCCAATATTCTATGCTTTTCATTCTCTATCCTTACTCTCTCTCCCTCTTATTCATATCAAGTTGATATTATATATAGAGTTCCTCACATGACTATTTGCATTTCACAAGGAATTTGGAGTGAATGTTCATGACTCTTTGGCTTCGTCTTCATTCCTTTGTCCAACTTATTTTAAAATAATAACAATATGTACAAATTTCCATGTTATAGTGGGAGTTTTCTTTTTGCTTAGATAATTTTGCTCTCGCATCACAAAAAATATAACAAAATTTAACATTTACATTTTCAAATTTAATATATAATCTTCACTTGTTCCCTTGGCTTGCTAGTTTTTTCCTTTTGAAGAAATTTTGTTTAATTGTATTGCCTCTTTTTTCACCGTCATCTACATATTCCACATTTTCAATGCACTTTTGAATTATTTTGTTGTACATCTCTTCAACTCTCGCAATCTTTTTGTTTACCTCTCGTTAGGCCTCATACTTCCTCTTTCGTGTGTATATAAAATGGATGCAAGAAATTTGTACTTAATCCAACCGTCAGACTGGGAAATTTCAATACTCTATTTTCTGGGTTAGAAATTTAAATAATTAAAACTTACTTGCACATAAAATCACTCGCACTCAATTCAAACATTTAACCCAATTTCCAATCCGAGCACCGAATTTATGCCGAAGTTTACCTCCTCAAGAATCTATGGCTTAAAAATAGTCGAATCAATCCTCGACCAATCAATTTAGCATTGGTTAAATGACCAGGTTTCCACACATCACATATGGTGAATTTTGCTTAACTCGCCTTAAAAGGATGACTTTGCATTCTAACCTTCAACACTTCTTTTTAGTCCGCACTCGGTTACAATTTCGAGTTCGACAATGGAAAATATCACCAACTTAACTCGTTCTAAACTTCATATCTCAATCTTTGACTCGGGGACTTTATATTCAACCGTGTATGGTTTAAAATAAACCTCAATTCTCCAGGAATACGTGGAGGCAACCTTGAATAGACCCACTAAATTACATTGGATTCATGGAGCTTAATTAAATTGACTTTCGCTCTCCATTTTGTTCACTCACAGAACTTAATTCATGATCCAACGGATAATTCATCATTATTTCAACCTCTCGATCCTACGAAAATCACATGGTTAACTTGCACGAGGGTTAATATTCAATAGTTGTGTGATGTGCATCAAGCCCCAACGCTTACAACCTTCCTCATCCAATGGCAGACAAGCCGGCTGCACCGAAATTTCGACGATCCAACGAATATCACATCGTGAAGATGAACAGATGATAATGCACGATGGCACGCCATGAGAGTGGTTTTGGGGTCCCTCCATATGCCATGTGTCATCCGCTCTATGGAATCACTCCGATTTCTTGAAAACCGCCGTCCGTCGAAGGTGGTGCGATGAAAACCACGGCTCGCTCTAACCGCATCCACGTCATTCTTTGTGGTTCCGCCTCTTACTCCAGGTTTCATCATATAGTTCAATGCCAAATAATTAGTTGCGCTCGGTTCCACCCATTCTATTCAAATTAACGTAGTTCTTCCGCGTTCGCTACTGTGTTCCGTTTTCGAAGTTCCGCTTAAGCATGGTTCTCGCTCCCCGTTTAGGGTTCCGTCTCGCTTATATGCATATATATGGACTCCTCTCGCCTTTCATGTGAAATTCCTCATCATAGTTTAATTAAAAAATACCGCTTCCACTCGTTTCTTTATATGATTCCACTTACCGACTGTCGATATTATAATTAACTCACAACATATCTAATTCATTTGGCTTCCAAATTGTTTTAATAACCCACAAAATGCAATTCACCTAAATTCACCCTAATTAAATCCTTCAATGACCTCTACTTGTATGGTCTCGTGCATATTAGAACTAGTTTCTCAAAATCAAGTACCTCTTCGACCGATGCTTATATCTTTGTTCTCGAAGCTCCTCTGCCGAAGGCTCAGACAATGTAATCAACCGAATTCTTCTAAAATCAGCTTCTCGCTTCATGTATTATGCTCTCTTTTATCTTGTTTCTTATTTCAAAGTGTTCTTCTTTTTCCATCTCCTTTGCCATCAATGACAACATTTTCAACAACATCATCATTATTAAAATGTTTTGCTCTCCATACAACATGAGTCATAAACACAAATTTCTCAATATCTTCATTTCCAATACCTCCTCACAAGTAGTTAGCTTCATATACATGTCCATATCTATGCCCGTGGGAGGTGGAGGTGGAGGTGGAGTGGTTAACTTGTGATATGAGTTTGGAAGTGGTGTCGATGGGATCTAAATGATGGTCAAGTCTCCATGATCATTCTAATATGGTGAAACTTCTTCTGAGACTTCTCTTCTTTAGAGAATGCGCATTCACTAGAGATACTACTTAGCTCATCCTCACTATCATATCTACCCTTTTTAGAGGACTATAAACAAACCCTTCTTCTAGGTGTGCACGATAAATTATTCCACTCGCATATAGTCGAGCCTCTTCAAGAAATTCACGTAATATTTTCACACAAAGAGCCTTGTTTTCATCATAGCATATTCAAAAAATAACTTCAAAGAGCACATTAAATTACCTCTAGGACCCTTGGAAAATACCCTTTCTCCGCTTTAGAGTATGACACAAACTGATCAATGGAAAATTCAACATCCTCCAAGATACGATATTTCCAATGATCTATCGTGGGTGATCTTATTTGTATTTTCTATTTTTTTTGTATTAATTTAGGAGTCCATTGAGTGACTAAGTCATCCTTCATGTAGATATTGAATTCATTCAATCGAGAAAACCATTCATGAAACTTAGTCAGTAAAGGAGGAAAATAATATCTAGTGAACTTTTATAGATATACCTCTCGAGCCCACTTTTCGCAGATAGCTTAGAACTTTGATTCTTTTGGATCGTGAATTTGAGGATATTTATATCCAACCAATCTTGAAATTCATTTTATAGGATTCCACCACATTAAATCTCCATTAAAATGATCCCAAATTGTAGAAACATAACCTTTTTTTGGCTTAAGGGGTCCCTGCCTGTGTTCGTTGTTTATTGCACAACTAATAAAACTCCTCCAACTACTTTCCCCTTTTCACAATGACTCGCTTGTGCGTATCAAAGTCTCGTCGAAGCAAACATTGGGGGATGTTGGAACCGTATTTCCACACCCTAAGGAAGAAATCAATGTGGTGGCCCTAAGAAGGTTTATAACGTAACTTATTTTATATTGGAAAATATGTGCGTATATATAAATCAATACTTATCGATCAACTTGTTGCAATTATAGATAATGCATATAACATAGGTATTGTAGATAAAATTCGTTGCAAATATATAATAATAGAATAATATATTTTCAACGTGCAATAAATTAAGAATATATATTCAAGTACTTGATATACTCATGCACAAAGGACATATTCATTTGCGCAAATAAAATTGATCATAACAGTAATAAAGTGATCTCAAAGAAATAATAAGCATTACGTATATCGTACACATAAAACATTTAATTTTCCAAAATTGATCTTTGTATTTGATTGAAACAACTAGCTACAATGAGACTTTTCCATACAATTACTTCTTCCGCGTTATCAATGCCCATCGAGTCCGTACACAACCGCGAGTAGGTATCCATGCACACAACCAACAGATCCTTTCTACCCAACCTATACTTAAAAAAAAAAAAGGTATCATAGAAGCATAATACTTACATATAATAAAAAAAGTCATATCCCGACATCTTACTAGACTGGATCTATCTATATTTATATCCATCCAATGCACATTAATATGGTATCAAACCATTGTTTGAGGCCCACAATTTACCCTTACAACCTATTTACATAAAAGAGGACATCAATCTGCCCCAAATCCCCTCGACCTTTCTACGTAGTGCACATATCCAAAAATACAAATAAAAAGTTACCGTAAATACCCTAGGGACCTCGCTCCAACAACTAAGACAAATGAATACTACATGGTAGGTATAGTTGGAATTTTTTTTGAGGCCCGATAGGCCCGATTTAAAGTGAAACACATCACTTATCATGGTTTGTGTCATGGTGTGATGATCTCATGTTGATTTTTTCACATAGATGACCATGACCCGATCAGGTCACATTACCCGAGTATTTATGCTCAAATGACCATGGAATATGAAAAGGACAAGGTCATATCGTTAAAGTAATAAGGTTAACCACATGGATAAATTCGTCATAATATTGGGTTAAATATCGAACACAAGGTAGGTCCCATTTTCCCACTAATGGATGCAATGAAAACATAATGAGTTCAAAAATCCCTTGGTGAAAGTGAAGGAGTATGAGTTTCTGTGTTTTTTTTTTCGAGACTAATTGATTTTATGCTATTGCGGATTCAATGTGATGAATAACATTGGAAGTTCCATGCTAGTGACACCTAATTCTCTAGTTGATATGAGTGATACATGCTATGACAAATTTGATAAATTTATTTGACTAAGGAATGTAAGAAATGGATTTAGCATGCCATGTGGCTTCTATAATGAGGTCAACAAATTAAGCTTTGATATATAAACAAATTTTTTAATCTTTGTGGGGATTAATGGTCTCGATTTGTACATTTTTTTGGAACCCTTACAATGACATTATCTTAGAACCCATAAATGGTCATTTTGTATAGTGCATGCATTATATTCCCTCGTTTTTCAAACAATGAATTTTTATATGGTTTTTTGGAGGATTTTCAAGATAAATTTAATTCTATAAAGGGGGAAATGATCGAAATTTAAGTATAATATTTCAAGGGGTTACAAAGATCCATGAAGATTTATTTTTTATATGTAAAAACTACATTACTTGTCTTGGGGTTAAGAACAAGTTTCATGTTTTTTGAGCAAGTGTCAGATGTATGACCAAATCGAATGACAAAAATATGTCATGATATCATATTGATGATAAGGCTATGACCGAATTGTCTCGATGAATATGTTATTACAATTATTTTACAAAAGTAGCATCCTCAATTTTAAATACCTATATTGTTTTTGGTGTATGTGGATCTAGTATGAAATGTTGTGAAATGTGGTGCATCTACTAAAGTTCATGCCTCAATAAGGTAGAAGCCTATAACAAGTCAATCAAGTTGTCCATTTTTTAGGTTGGCGCCTCAATCAAATTTTGTCTTATTGTAATTAGGGGCTTACATGTTTTCAAGGTTTATGCCTCCAATCAGCTCGTGCCCGCAAATTTTCTTTTGGGGGTTGGTTCCCGCAAATCAATGTAAACAAATTTAATAAGAAGAAAATATGATTTGGTTTTATTCAAGAAGGATTTCTCGCATAAATTATAGTTTTAATTATTTATGTGACGATGGTTTCTCAATGCACAATTTTGTTCATGGTTATGATGCACTTTATTTTCTTATACATTCTTATTATTGCCGAAATGTTTCGAATGATGAATTTTTCTAGTACACTAAATAACTCCCCCTCTCAAGCAGTGTGATATTTTGTCTAACAAGTGCTATCAAATAAGGTTCCTTCAAGACAAATTAATCATTAGAGATTTTATCTTAGGGAAAATGGCCTTTGTTATATCGATAAGGAATCCAATTCTCTATTTGAGGGATCCAACTCGATTTCTATATAATAATAATGGAAACCTAATTCATATACTTAGGATTTTATGCTAGAAAAATGTCGAGAATAATAATCAAACTCCATATTCTCCTCCTACTTGTACAACCTGGTAAGGCCCTCTATAAATCCAATGTAATATCTTAGCATGACATTTTGAGTTGTTTTACAAATACATAATTTGTTAAATTAATGCATTCTAAGTCAACTCATTATCTATGGAACATGCTTAAAAAGTGTTATGAATGGAACAAGAAACATAGGGAAGCCAAGATAAAACTATACAATGCTCAATTTCAAAGTTTGAAAATGGAAGAAGATGTAGATATTGCTTCATATTTCCTCTAAGTAGAAACTTTTGTTAAATCAATTGTGATGTCAAGGAAAATGTGATGGATGATGTTTTTTTTGTGAATAATATTGAGATATCTTCATCAAAGTTTCTATTGCAAGGCATCAACCATTGAATACTTAATGACCTAAATATGTTGAATATCACATGGCTCATGGTACACTATCAACATATGAATAAAAATAAATAATGAGAGAATTTTTTTTAGAGTAACCAAATATCAAGTAGGAAAAAAATAGAATCGTTGACTCCGATCATGAATATGATGAAGAAGAAGTTAGGTATGTTATAGAGCTAAAGAAGAGAATCTAAAAATTCAAAGGTAAGCTTTAGTTCAAGTCCTTAAAAGTGTATGAATAGGACATTATGCTTCTAGATGTGCTTTTGAAAAAATGAATGATAATGATGACGAAGCAAGATTCAACTCTATGATGAAAAGAATAAAATGGAATTCAAAAAGAAATATCTTCTCCTCAAATAAGATGGTGATTATGAGAACAATGAAAGTGTCATTGATGATGGAAGAGGTGAAACAATTCTCTTCTAAAGAAAAATAAAGTAAAAATAGATTATGATGGGAGAAATCATAATTGCATTGAATGAAATAAATTCCTTAGAAAGCTTGACAACTAGATAAGTAACTCCAACAAAGGGATAAATATGTATATTCTATTGTTTCTCTCAAAATATTAAAAAAAGGGAAAATATTTGTGAAAAAGTTAAACAAAAAGCGAAGAAGAATTGGAATAGCTCAAAAAATAAAGCTTTTCAAAGGGCTTGAGTCTTAGGATGATGTTCCCATAATTCAAAGATATCTCCTCATAAAAAATTTCTTGGTTACGATTATGTTTATGAGGAAACCAAAGAGAAATCCCTTTCAAAAAGGAAAACTAAGATCATCCCAAGAATTATTATAAAACATTTGTGGATGTAGAAACTTCATTTGGATATTTTAAGCATGTGATGAATCAAACAAAGCATGTTTGTTTCAAAATTTCTAATGATTCTAATTATGATGTCGTGAATGAGAAAGGTACATCTAGCTCACATAAGAAAAGGGACCAAAATAAATGTATGGAGCTCCTTTATTGTAGATAATATTATCGAAGTATACATAAGAAAAAATGGAACATGTGTGAGTAATTACCAAAGGGATGAATATCTTCCAAGGAGAAACTTCAAAATCTATGTCACATAAGGACAACCTTATGCCACCAAGTATCAAAATAAATTATTTTATCATTGTTTTTCATGCATAAAATTTGGAAAGAGCATGTTATTTCATAATGTATGATAATATCATGTATAAAGGATATGGTCATTTTTCGAAGCCCATATTTGTGAATTAAATTAGAATATAACATGTTTCATTTCCACTAAATATTCAAGCCCAATGTAGAATCTATATGTGCAATAATGAAGGACACACAACACGTGACCGCATGATCAATTTGAATCTTTATTAACTCAACAATGAACCCTAAGGAATGAAGAATGAAGTACAAAGAACCAAGGTTATATCTAACCTATTGGTTAAGGATTCTTCAACAATATTATTATTTTAAGTGAAGCTTGAAGAGAGGCGATATTATGTAGGAAGGATCATCATTTGTGGGGAATAAGTCATTGCTAAAAGAAGTTCAAGTAAACTCATTTTATAGAAAGTATGTTGGAAGAAATATGATAAGAGTTAAATACGTACTTATGCACAATGGGAGTAGGTCCACAATCAAAATAAAAAATATAAATATAGTTGAAAATCCATTTATATACCAACTATTGGAAGAAGAAATTAAGTAGTTCAATCGATAGATATGAAGATGTGTGTAGCTTATGAATGAGAGAGAGAGGTCAAAATATCTGGATGTACTTGAAAGGAAAGAAATTAGGTAAATATGGGAAACTTTCATTATAGGAAACATATTCTTAGGGGAGATTCCACTTATAAGAAGATAAAATACATAAGAAAGTTCAAGGGAATTTAAGGAGCATTGGTAAGAAGCCATGTCCCTTTTCCATCGTTGTCAAAGGGGGAGACAATGCAGATGTTGGCAAGTAGAAATTCAAGTAGTAGGAGGGGTTTTGGAAGAAAAAAAGAAAAATAATAGAAATCATGAATAAGCAAGAGATAATTCCAATAACATGTCATTAGGAGTTCAATCCATTGCCATCAATGACTATCAATGCATTAGTGAAATTTCGAGGTAAAATATACTTCAAAACAAAAAGGTACAACAAAAAATAAAAATTTATAAGAACCAATTGGATTCTATACGATGATTTCACCCATGGGGGACAATTCACCATTTTTGGAGTGAAAATGTAAAAATAAATATAAAATATTACTTTTTCAACTCATATTTTCAAATTTTTATCTCCCTATAATTTTACTCAAATTTTCAGCAAAAGGCACTAATTGCATTAAGTGTTAAATTTATCATCCTGAGTACCGATGATGCACAGGTTTTATGGACTCTACCACATTAAAAATATGAAATACATGAAAAGTACTTTACAATGACATTTTTTCATGTATTTCACATTTTTTTTATATGGTCTTAAAAGGTATGAAACATGGGTACTCCCAGATGAAAAATTAAATTCACATCTAGTGAGTGACCCCATTAACAATTTTAGTAAAACAATAGGGATATAAGTTGAAAATACAAGTTGAAAAGTAGTTTTTTTTTCCAAAACATGATAATCTAATATTGTTTGTTATTTCCAAGTATTATTTTTTATAATATTCTTAGAAGGCCCATTTTGACCTCAAAATTTCTCTAATTGTTTTAATCAATGAAGGAAAGGGAGATCGTTGGACATAACATTGTCATTAAAGACAACCAAATTCCATTGATGTTGCTGGGGATGTCTAAGGGGAAATAAAGGTTATTCATGAATCCTATGACACACCTATGTTCTTTCTTCTTAGACATGGCTATTATTAGAATTTCAAATTTTTATTGGACTTAATGGCTATGAAGAAAATATTGAAATTATGTGATGATGTAGTTTTGTTTTACTTTATGGAATAAATAAATGAGTTGTTTTCAAAATATTCAGAAAAGAGGACTCCGAGTATTAAAGACTTATTTCCAATTTATAAAAAGCTATTGGTGGTTAAATTCATATGGTGGAACTTCCCAAAAGTATTTGAAAAACACCAAGGATAAATATGTGTTAATTATGTTAACATAATGGGAGAGAAATATTATGTTAATTACCCAAACTCTAGAGAAATTCTTTAGTTGGGTGAGAAAAAAATAAAGCACAATGGGAGAGAAATCATGCTTCAATGAAAAAGAAAATATCATTTTCTCAAATTAAAAACAAAATCCTAGGTAACTAATGGATGTATACCTTGGAAAGGAGGATTTTATAAGGAAAATTATATAAGAAAACCACTCAAGAACCTAAGAGGGTTGTTGGTTCCCGAATGCAAAATCGTTTGAGCTCAAGGGGAGTTGTTTGAGATATTTCATGGTTGCTAAGATGATCTCTTTCTAAATATTCCGTACGCAGTTTATTAGGGTTAAAAAAATTTCAAGTTGTATCTTATATGTTTATTTTGGAAGAATTTAAATATTTTATAACGAGAAGGTAGATTGAATGTTGAGTTTAAATAATCAATAAATATATGCTACCAATTCGCATGCATATATCAATTACTTTATAGAAAAAAATGTGATTAGATATAGGATTGTTGTGATTCTTGTAATATGAATCTTATAATATTTAATGTCTTATGGAAATACTTAAATGAATGGAGAAGGGAATTATCCATGTATGAGATAAGGTTTATAATCTTATATAGAGTAGTTGTCAAAGAAACTAATTTTGGTTAGACTCGTGCCATTATGAAAGTGAACTTGAATATATTGTGAAGTAAATTATAAATTTAGGAATGTGATATATTCTATATGCATAGCTAAAATATATTATTTTAGATAAATTTGAGATAGTTGTTGTAAATTGTGAAAAATAATTAAGTAAATTTTTGTTAAAAGTATCATCCAACAATAATATAATTACAAATTTTTAGGTTAGATTATATGCTTAGTTATAATACATAGATTGTGGAGAATTATGGTCTACTAGTCTCTTCTCTCACACACACACACACACACGCACGTATATATATATATATATATATATATATATATATATATATATATATATATATATATATATATGTATATGTATATGTATATGTGTATATGTATATGTGTATATGTATATGTATATGTATATGTATATGTATATGTATATGTATATGTATATGTATATGTATATGTATATGTATATGTATATGTATATGTATATGTATATGTATATGTATATGTATATGTATATGTATACATGTATGTATGTATGTATGTATGTGGAAAAAAATTAATTCTCCAAGGTATTTCTCAAAATTCGTTTAATGAGGAAAAAAATCCGATAGATATTTTAGTACTCTTCTCGCTATATTTATGTATTGTTAGAGGAGTAGATTCATAATAAAATCACACTACAAATAAAAGGAATATAATTAATTCCTATAGCTTGTGTTAAGGTTCAATATTATACAAAAATCTACTAGAAAAATTAAAAAGAAGATGTTATGTAAGTAAATAATTTTAAATTACTTCACGCTATATGGAAACATGAAATACCCATTATATTACCGTAAACTAAATAATTTAATCCTTATGTTTGTGGGTTTATAAAAAAAATTAGATTAATATGTCATAGGCTTATACTTACTTCATTTTAAAAAGTAATCGTAATTTTCAAAATTTTGTACAAGATTGGTATCATGATTTCAATACCTAAAAAAATTAAATAAAGAGAGCAAGTGGGTCAAAATAAATAGGTAGAATAGCCTTATAAGCCTATCAAATTAACTAAAATTTTTAATATTATCGAGTCACTAGTATTAAGATGATGTGAATACAAATAAAGAATTATTAAGTTCAATACCATAAAAACAATTAGGTGATACCAAAGACTAAAATAAAAATATAATATAGTGTTATACACACACATGGTGGGTGAAGAAACTAAACACACAAAATAGGAAAGATAGGCATTCATTTCCCCATATTATCATTGATATGATGTACATTTATAATACAATGAGGTGACTTTTGATTCATCTTCCAAGGTCACTTGGAATATTTTGTGACTTTTTGCCTTCCACACCTACCCATAGAGGATTAGGTGTTCAACATTCCCCCCCTTAATCCGAAGGGGGAATGAGTCCAGGAAGAGATTTGCAATAAAACTGCAAAGTATGCATGGCATCAATTAGGCCGAATCATCTCTCTAAAATGTTTGCATAAAGAGGTGGTTTAAGAATGACCACCAACAATGGAACACAATGCTTATTGCAGCCTTGTGAACTCTTCCAAAACCAGAAAGAAGCTGAGGGCCCTACTGGGGAGGAAGTGTCCCTCATATTTGAAGAGCGAGACCTTCAACTTAAAAGAAGGGAAGTCTACAACCCTCGTGATGGTTTAAGGATGACCACCAACACCGGAATGCTTGATGCGTTTCCCGGAACTCTTCCAAAGCCGGAAAGAAGTTGAAGTCTTCTCGATAGAGGAAGTGTTCTAAAAGAGGAAGAATATCAACCTCACATGCATGGTTTAAGGTTGTCCACCAACCAAAGGCATGCTCATGGGCATCCCCGTCTCTCGGCTACTACTCAATCTTAAATGATGAATTGTGGCTCCGTCACTCGAAGTGCTATGTCTCTGGCTACAACTCTAATTTTGGAATGAGATATCAGTATGCCAGGCTCGCTTGATGTGGTGTCGGCTTGTACACATCACCATTTCCCGTCGTGTACAAGGTGAGATGACGGCAAAAACTCAACTACAAGATTGTTCAATATTCTAGAACAAGTTCTCGACATATGTCTTAAACATCTTCTTCGATGTTGATGCCCATTGCCAAGAAGAAATCCATCCAAGATGAATCTGTCTTCAAGTAGAGGCTTGTTTCCTCAAGCATCCGTGTGAAGAATGGGTGTGTCAACCATAGTGATTGCATGGGTGAAGATCAAAAATAGTGATCTTTCATATGGCCAATGTGATCACGTGTTGGAATTTTACAATTTGTTGTTGGTGTTGTTGTTATGGAAGAGGGGCAGATCTAGAAAGCCGAAGGTGAACCGTCATAAAGGAATCCAACACTCTAAAATTTTATGGGCTTGGAGTAGTCCAGAGTATTAAAGGACACATCCTTTGCTACATCCAAGACCAGCTTTTGTGCTTGTGGACAAGCTCTTCCCAAAGTGTAATGATGGGCTTAGAAGTGCAGATCAGCCGCTTACATTTTGCATGTAAATATTCTTTATACAAGGAACTCGAATGTGAATCTACCGCAACTTTATATTCTTTTTCCGCTAATGAGATTCGCTCTCAATCTTCCGAAAAAATAGGGTTCGTAATGATGACTCTTTTGCTAAACTTCATCTTGCCGGAGCCGGGGACTCCAACCGGAAAAACTCAATCTTCTCTGTATGTTGTAGCCAAGTCTCAATATCAAAGAGAGTGTCTTTATCGATTCATATCGTGTAGAAATTTGAATAAATGTTAAATTATTCACCGAGATTATCCCGATCACACACTATTTGGGCTTCATGCATAATACATAACCTCTTCTACTATTGATCATCAATTTGCGGAAATTAAAACAATCGCATGCGCACATAAAAACTACATAAACAATCACACATATAAACACAAGATTCATGGGAAAGATTAAAGCTGAAAATCCTTAACTATCTCAGATATTATAATGATAGAGATCATGTAACAATCATAGTACAAACTCCTCACAAGATCTCAACACTATCTCCAATTGTTACACACTACACAAGCTCAAACATCATACAAAACATTTTCTCCAATCTACTCCACATGTTATCCGGGCCTCTTACCGTGTAATCCTCATTGATTCTCAATCAATGTGTGTGAAAATCTCATGCACTGAAGTATATTCACAACCGATAGTCACACCCTACTTTTCACCTACCTCGTCATTGGCTCCCACTAAAATCATTCATGCACCGCAGCTTAATCGATGTATTATTTAGTTGATTTATGAGCTAATAATTAGTGAATTAATTAATAACTAATTCACACCACTCACTAATTGCATCAATCAGCTAGACTAGATAAAACTAGGCTTCAACTAAGTTAAACCGAACACAACTCCATTAATTGTCTCATCAACTCCACCAAACTCTCATTTCGATGAGTTCTAACCGAAGTCAAACATGCAATAGCTCCACTAAACCCTAGGAATAGCATAATTCCTTCGTCGTCTTCATGTGCCACACTGTGCATCAAACTCGAAGTGCTCCAAGAGGATAAGATAATGTTTAGAGTCTAAATATTATTAAGAGCTAATAATATTCACATATCTATTTTTAGACTTGCAATCTAAAAATAGATTCCGACCAGTATGTCTAAAAATAGAAGTCCATATATTTTTTCCAACTTGACCAACCATCCACAAATAGCATTCTACAACTCATAGAACATGAGCCATATTTCTAAAAATAGACATAATCTAAAATAGACTTTGCGCCAAAAATACTCATGCGGCCCACTTATGAAGGCTGTTCTCACTAAGCTCCTCATCTTGCTGCAATTTCAACACTCCCTTCAACAAGATAAGGATTATCCGCAACCCTATCCCGCCCTTGTGGTGGCCCAAATTTTCCGCAGCGCTTCGTCAAGATATCAAGATCTTGATCCTCCGTAGGAATGTATGAAAGTAACATGATTCTCCACCGCACACAATCTCCGATACGATGATGTTCCGATCCATGAAGCCATGCTCGCCTCAACTCATCCTCCCGTCCGTACCATGATCCATATCCCAATGTAGCCTCGAGATATCTCAATACATGCTTGTCATCCTTCCAAGAGCTTGGTAGGTTTAACCATAGCTTGTGAAAAGCCGGTTCACAACATAGCATATGTCGCAATGGACACTAGATACATAAGTGACCCCACCAATCGTCAATAAATGCTGGCATCCACTACCTTCATTGAAGTATCATCCTCCTTCCTCTAGACAACAGAAGAGAATTATCAATAGAGCTATGCTCTCATGCATGTTGAACTTCTCCCGCATTTCCCTGGGCATACTTACCCCGAGAAACAAATGCTCCACCATCAAGGCTAAGCCAAATTTCCAATCCTAGGAAATAATGAAGGAGGCCCAAGTCCTTCATCTCAAACTCTTTTGCAAGATTCTCCTCGCATAAGTGTATCAGCTCATCACCTATCAAAATCAAATCATCTACATAAAGTACAATGATCGCAACTTATCCTCCACCACAACTGCATAGGTTAGAACTCGCCTCACTCTGGATAATCCAAGCCCTAAGTGAAATACATCTATCCGTGTGTACTAAGCACGAGGTGCTTGTTTCAACTCCATACAACGCTCTCTTGAGCCTGCAGACACATGCGAATTCCACGCTCTAAGATCTCGAAACCTTCGGGCCGCTTTATGTACACTTCCCCTCCTCAATGACTTTGTTGAGGAACACAAGCCTTCACATCCATCCGATGAATGTGCCAACTCCCATCTCGTTCCGAGAGAGCTAGATCGTCCGTATGGAAGAATACTTGCGACAAAATGTGCAAAGGTCTCCTCATAATCGATCCCCTCTATCTTTGAAAAGCCTCGGGCAACAAATCTTGCCTTGTACTTTTTCCACACTCCCGTCACCGCCCGATTCACTTGTAGATCCATCTTCGAACACACCACCGATTTCCCTCCGGCCTCGGGACAATCTCCTATGCATTGTTTCCGACAATCAAATCATACTCTTCCACCATGGCATCTACCCATGATCCTCCACAACTTCCTCAAAAGAGGATAGTTTGGCCACGATACAATTGCTCACAAGAGCCATGTAATTTCCAGTATATCGGTCAGTGACCGTCTTCCGTTTCTCGCCGTGTTGTAGGTGGTCCTACACCTTTCTACACTTGGAGAGCGAGTCACTTAGATTTTGTAGTGTGCTTCCACCCTTTGATGGTTGGTGGCTGCATGAGTGGTCTCTTCCACTCCATGAACCTCCTCTGTGGCTGATCCACATCCCGAGGCTCATCCTTAGAACTAATAGCTCCTCCTCTCGCATGCAGGCAAGTGTGGTTCCCTCTCGGTTACGGTAACACTTCATGGATTTCTCCTCCCGAAATTTGATATCCCATCGTACACGTCTTGCGACCGGCTCCGGGAAAATACACATGATAGTTGTGGGGCATATCACTGGCATTCCCCACAAATATCCCAACCTCCGTAGTCCGGCTCCAGCCTTCTTCCCGGAATCCTTCGTCACATGAATGTAAAATGGGTGTGAACCAAAATCCTCAAATGGGAAATATCATGCCTCTTACTAGAAACACCTCCTCTAGTGTACCATGCCAAGCATCCCGTGAGGACAACAGCTTTGCGCATATATCAGCAAGAGTTGAATGCCTCCACCCACAAGTGAACGGGGTAGGTCTCCGATCATGCAACATCGCCCGTGCAACACCCACGATTGTTCTTTTCTCTCCCTCGCTTCACAACCCCGTTCGCCGTGGGTTATGAGGTGCTATGAGCTCTCCCTCGAATTCCTTCGCGCCGGGAAAGTCCTTTAATTTTCCATAGATGAATTCACCACCATCACGCTTCCCTCCTAAAAGCCTTCACCTTCTTCTCCCCACTCCTTTCTCAACTAGTGCCTTGAACTCACGGTAGTTTGAGTATGTCTCGCTCTTTCCGCATGAAGAATATCCGGCACTTATGAGAAATATCATCAACAAATATCACATAATACCTATGCATTTATATCGAAGCTATTGAGAAAGGTCCACACACGTCCGTGTGAATTCTCTCAAGGATCGGCCATGGCGCGACTATCCTTCTCGTGAAAGGTATTTACAAATTTTCCCAAGGTACACCCGTTGCACCGATATGATCGTGCAAGAGTGCTCCTTGGGGGAAGCCCGCAGAAATTTGTTGTAGTATCTTCAAAGCTCCATGGTGAAGGTGGCCTAATATCCGGTGCCACAACTCGCCATCATCCCGCTCACCACTCCCTTCGCCTTGCCCGCCATTGCCGCATAGCCATCTACCTCGCAATCGATAGAGGTTCTTAAGTCAAACCCTTATCCTCCGGATCTCACTATTTTCCTTAATACAGAGGAAAGCCTTTCCCTCGTTAAATACAACATCATATCCCTTGTCTTCTAAAATCGCCACAAAGATATGATTCTTCTCAATCCCGGAACATGCATCACTTCCTTCAATCCGAAGGGCTTACTCACTTCCTCTCAAAGGAAATGGTACCAATACTCGGTCGCACTATATCTACCATCATCGCCCATCTCGATGTGCACTCCAAGATCTTTCATCCGTACGCAAACAAATCTTGATCTCCCCGTCATGTGAAAAGATGCACCACTGCCCGTAGTAAAACCACCGATCCCACCACACTTGAGACCAAGCATGTGATCAATGAAAAATCAAGCTCAAAACCGGTGAGGCTAAGGCCTCTCCCGCCGCAGATCCAACAACTCCGCTTTATTTTTCTTCTTCTCGCGGAAAATTTGTGGCATAATGTCCGTGTTGGTGATAGTGAAAGCGCTTCACCTGGGGTAATGTCCTCGCTTTGCACCGAATGAGAATCTTCTTACTCTTCCCTTTCTTGATCTAGTAGCCAAAGCACAATTCTCTTTCATCATATTTCTTTTCGATGATGAGCCATCCCCGGGGTACTCGCCTTATCTCTCGCACAAGATCCGACCAAAGTCGTCCTATCCCGGCAATTTCTCCCCACTATCGACAAAGTCCCGATAAGAATGACAACTCTTAGAAGCCCAAGGAGAGCCAAGCCTACCGATGTCATCATCGTCTACGTCACCCCACACTTACGCCATCCCCGGCATCGGGATGATCTTCGTGAGGTAATGGCATACGTCGCCTTTCTCCATCTTTATGTTTCGATTTTATCCTTCAGCGCCAACTTCCCGTGGTCGCTCTTACTTTGGCATAAATATGTCAAGGATTTGGCACATCAAGAATGGAGAAGTCTTACCATGTAGGTTGGACATTATGTGATCCTTCACGCCCTCCAACAGAATCCTTAGACACTTTTATGTCTTCTTCCAAGCCTCCATCATGCCAGCATCGCTAGAAGTAGGCTTTGGGACTTCAAAGATCTATGAAATCCTTCAACCCATTGTCATATAGCACCGCCTCCATCCCGTCCTTCCATTCAATATAATTTGAGCCGCCTCGAGGGCATACTCTAATCACAATCTCGTTGAAATACATCTCAACTTCGACACCAAGAAAACACTGCCGTAAATTCGACTCCACCAAAGACAAAACTCAATCAAGCCTAATGTTTCGCAATTGCTTTGATGACCAATACCGCTCCGATACCATGTAAAAAATTTGAATAACTGATATATTATTCAGCGAGATTATCCTTATCACACACTATTTGAGCTTCATGCATAATACATAACCTCTTCTACTATTGATCAATTTGCGGAAATTAAACAATCGCATGCGCACATTAAAACCATAAACAATCACACATATAAACACAATATTTATGGGAAAGCTTAAAGCCGAAAACCCCCAACTATCCGTATATTATAATTATAGATATCATGTAACAATAATAGTACAAACTTCTCACAAGCTCTCAAGACTATCTCTAATTGTTACACACTACACAAGCTCAAATCATACAAAACGCTTGCTCCAATCTCGCCCACTAAGTAAGCCACTTACCGCGCATTCCAATATGGATAATCATGAGATCAAGGTTCAAAACCCACCATTATATAATGCGCAATCCTCATTGGCTTCTCAATCAATGTGTGTGCAAATCTCATGCAAATTAGTATAGTTACAACCGATAGTCACACTTTCTCTTTCACCTACCTCTTCACCGGTCTCCATCAGTTCCATTCATGCACTACATGCTTAATTGATGTATTATTTAGTTGATTTATGAGTTAATAATTAGTGAATTAATTAATAATTAATTCACACCGCTCTCACTAATTGTATCAACCGCTTAGACTAGATACAACTAGTCGACCTAAGTTAAACCGAACACAACTCCATTAACCTGCCTCATCAACTCCACCAAACTCGTCACATGAGTTCTAACCGAGGTCAACCATGTAATAACTCCACTAAACCCTAGGAATAGTGTAATTCCTTCCGCGCTTGCATGTGCCACATCCAGGCATCAAACTCGAAGTGCTCTAAGAGGATAAGATAATGTTTAGAGTCCAAATATTATTAAGAGTTAATAATTTTCGACATATCTATTTTTAGACTGCAATCTAAAAATAGAGATTCCGCCTAATATGTCTAAAAATAGAAGTCCATATATTTTTTCTGACTTGACCAACCATCCAAAAATAGCATCCTCCCCAACTCATAGAACATGATCCATATGTCTAAAAATAGACATAGTCTAAAAAATAGACTTTGCGCTAAAAATACCCCGCGGCCCACTTAGTGAAGGCGACTCTTTCCACTAAGTCTTCATCTTGTTGCAATCTCCACAGATTGTGTCATCAATAGTAGATTGTATCAAAGTTTCCAAGGACTCGTAATACTTCATAAAATTTGGTCATTTTCCAAACAAATCAAGCTCAATTAATAAAGGGTGTGGGCTTCAACCAATAATTCACTCCTTTTACAACGTGATTCAACTTATCTTTCAAAAAATACAAATGACTTCAAAGACCCTTTCTTTCTTGAACTTCCAATTATGGAATTCCCAAAGAATAAACTCCACTATTTGAATTATGGAGGACCCAACTTAGAAGATAGAACTGACTTAGACTTTGAAAAGGGATTTCAAACAAATGGTTTCAAATTCTCTCTTCTAATGTATAATTCTTGTGGAAATCATATACAAAAAGAATATCAAAAACTGAGATATCTAAGGACTTAACTAAATTTTGTAAGAGAGAAACTTGACTTGCAATGGCTTATAATGATCGGCACCAACCTGCACCTCCTCAATGGCATCTTCTATGGAATTTCTTCACTAATTCGAGCCTCGACCTCGACACTTCAAATAGTTCTTCAAGCAGACATTCGATTAGAAAATAAATCAATAACCAACTACCTAACAAATTTGTAATTACTATATTTTGATCACCAAAATAGAACTATGACTAGTTACCACAAAAAATTACCATCAATCCTAACTATAAAGCTCTATTGATGCTATTCATCAATCTTGCTAAGTATCTCAATAACAAAATTTCTTTCTTTCAAGCTAAAGACTGCCTTTCCCTTATTTTTGTGAATATTTTTCATAAACTGGGCTCACAACCTTCAAGTATATACTCGTCGCCATGTCGACACCGGCTTGGATGTGAAGTAATTGTGGCCAAAAGTCAACCAATAACAAATTTATCTTCTAGATGTGGGTCAAGTTTGTGGCCTCTTTGTCACTTCTCAACCTTCCTCCAAATATTTTGCCTTTCGTTATGAACAAGCTGGTGCTGATGAGAAAGAGAATGCTATAGATGGCTTCCTCCTTTTTTCTTTTGTTCTCTTCGCATCTACTTTTCATTTAATGTGGGTGCCTAAGTGGCTCGAGTGACGTTTAAGGTTGGAGCAAAAGTCATACAATCCAATCATGCTTCATGTAGAACGCAAACACCAACCGACCTTCAAATTAATGAAGCACTCATGAGTCAAGCCACATCAAGCCGCGACCTTCCATACCGGTCTTCCACGTGGCCATTACTTGGGCTTGTATTCAAAATTTCATGCTTCCCAAAAAAACCACCTCGGGAGCCACTACCACGAAGAGTAACCGAGTCTCGCTCACAACAAGGATGGACGATTCAATGGATGATAAGGCTGTGTAATGATTGATGGACACAAATATGGAATTGTAGCGTTACTCGTACAACCTTCCAAAATTAGCAAGGACAAGTCTAAGCAACGATGGAGTGGGTACGAGATGTCACGAGGAGGTGTTATAATCGTCGGCAAGGAGGAGCGATACCATAGTAGTTTGGTGGAATAGGGTATACAAATAGTGAGATGGACAGTCTTACAGCGGAAATGATGGTTATGCCAATACGATGGAGCATGGAATGATGGGTAGTAGAAGCATGGAAGAGAAAGAGATGCGTAGAAATTTTTGCCACAATAGGTAGGTGACATAGATGTTAGAGGAAATTTTGGTAAGACAAAGTGTCGTGCAGCTTTGGTGAATAGATTTGGTAATATTCATCTCTCGTAATCTCAAAAGAAACGCTATATAAGATGGCGCTTTAATTAGGAGGAAGTGAGAATTGACATGAGAGGTCAGAACCTATCATGCAACAAACACTTTAATACGTAACATCGAAAACAATTTTACCAAAAGGTAGGTAATCATTAATAATAGTTTTTAGGCGACGTAGTAGTAGTAGAAGCAAAATTCAGTCGTTAAACACACATGGATAAGAAAATGCTCAACAAACTGAAATTTTACCTTCCGGGCCCCAAATCTATATGTATTCATGAACTACTCTCAAAGTCAAAGGGCTCGACGAAGCGAAGGAAAATTTGGTATTCTTCTTTATGGAACTAAGCTTGATGCAAAGGCCACAATGATCAGGTGGCTGAAATTGGAGCAGGTCGAAGTCACTCGCTTTGATACCATGTTAAACACACACATGGTGGGTGAAGAAAGTAGACACACAAAATAGGAAAGATAGGCATTCATTGCTCATATCATCATTGATATCATGTGCATTTATAATAAATGAGGTTACCCTTGGATTCATCTTCCAAGGTCATTTGGACTCCTTTGTGACTCTTCACCTTCCACACCTACTCCATAGAGGATTAGGTGTTCAACATATAGCAAGAGGAGTTGAAAGAATAATTTTGGTAGTATACGAATAGTACATAATTGAAAAAATTTAAATATGTACATATAACTTATGAAATATATACATTAACATGTACAACATTGATATAAAATAAGAAAGAGAAAATAAAATTCACCATATCTAAACTTATAATTGAAAAATATTTCACAACTATAGATAGTGAAATCAATCACAAGTATAATGCTACTAAATAAATAAATGAAGAATATATAATAATAATATTATGTGAATGAAATTAAGCAAGATAAGGTGTCTATAGTAGTTAAGGCCCAAAGCCGAAATTAAACAAACCAAAACCTCGTAGGGATTGAAGAAAATAATAGAACAAACCATGATTGGGGTTATGAAATGAACATTTAATTCATGCTTGTATGACATGATAGTTCACTCCAAGCATGGGGAAGTAAAGATATCTTACTTATAATCCAATGAAACTCGAGGTCAAGTTTTGAGTTGAGGAGAACAACACATGGAATAATTTGAATGAGAATCGTTCCCATTTTCAGATCATACATATAACTAAGGGAGGCCACATATAATTAATGAGTCCAATCAAGTTAAAGAGCCGTAAATATATAAATACAAGGACCATGAATTGAAATATAATGTATTACCTAGGATGGACACATATATATCCTTTTATCGAACCATGTAATATATAACAATGATTTATTAGTCATATACTTGAAAAAAAAAAAACAATTTATTACAAAACAAAGTAAATGAGTATAGTAGATAATGAAAAACTCAAAATACTATCTTTATGCTCTAACTATGAGTGGCCCTAGTAAAAATAGGCACCATCGTGTCCCATTGAAGTACTAAGGTACAAAAGAGGCAAAATCGTTAAATTACCCAACTTTCTCATTAATGATGAAGAAACAAAGGGAATAGTGGTTTGAGATCATTTTAATAACCTAACTCAAAAATAAAATAAGGGCTTCAATGCTAAAGGGAAATAAAAATCTATACCAGAGAGTAATTCATACTATCAAAGGTAAATCAAAGGTAGGGAGAGGGATTTACCCTTCATGCAATGCAAAAAGAAATTAAAACCCTCACATTTGAAAGTGAACCAAGAGTACTTTTCCTATGAAATAAATGGAGTAAATTAGGAAATCCTAAAATGTAAATGCACTGAAGTTAGCATAAATGAGACAACTAGTAATCAAGTAAGATTTTACTTAGAGGAAATGTGTATGGCTGAAATTATCAACTATACTAACAAATAAGATTGTTTCCATAAGATATCAACACACCTTCCCCGTGAACACATACCAAAAATTTATAGGAAAATGTTCACGAGAAATCAAGTCAAAAAAATTCTAATGTAAATGTATTCTATATATATTACCATAAATATGGAATTATTTTCTCGATAAGTGTTTAGTGAATGTAATGGTATAATTTTGGCATAATTTGTGAAGTGCACCTTGAAAAATCAAGTAATAAATCAACACCAAACTATCACAAGGTCACTGTTGACCGATGCCCTCACCCCAATGAATGAGTGAAAAATGTCCAAATGAATCCCAAAGATATGGTTTTATTCTTTGAATACCATAGTACACTTCTCCACCACTACATATACAATTAAAATCAAGAACATTTAAAGTGCATGGGTGTATTATCCATGTGAAGTGACATGGGCCAAGCCTACGTGGCTTATATGAAGTTTCTCCATGTTGAAATAATGGACCCCGAATAGTTTAAATATCCCACATCCCTCAAATTTAAACAAGTGATAAATTTTATATGGTAAATAACTTCACTATCCTAATATCAATGAAATGAAAAATTGGCTATGATGTTATATGATTTTGGGTCTCTATATATAGAGCTTTTTCATTCATAGGAAAGATAAGGAGTGTAGAATCTATATCCTAATATTCTATATATGCATAAGTTGAAAAGTTTGAATAATGTACCATAAAATTATTGATATTGGAACTATGGATGCATTATGGAAAAAAAAAATATATATATATATATATAAATATATATATGACAGCATTATAATGATGTCATAAGTAAATTGAGCTAGGGTAGGTGTCATAATTTTATCCTCAAGGAAAATAGAATCTTTAGAGAATGAAATGATTATCATGAATTTAGAGAAAGATATTAATGGAAATAAAATTTATTAGTACATCGCAGTAATTTATCTTTTGTTTATATAGTAAATTTGAGTGATACTATGATTGGGTGTCAACTTGTGACATAAATATGAGGTGAATTAAAAAAAAAATCTAGTATGGAAATGAGAAATGTTACATGTGGTATCAAAGCTATAGGTTCAATATTTAGGCCTATGCCAAGCCACAATGAAAAATTAAACTACATAAAATGTTATGTTTCAAAAAAACTAATGTGATATTTTTTTCCAATCGGGGTACAATAGTAAGTAGAAAGGAAGTGCAACATGGAAAAACCGTATAACCAATCTCCGGAGGAGAAAGAGAGGTTTGGATTGAGTTGGGAGGAGAAAATAAACCTCCAACAATCGCATATATATTGGATATTATAAGAGACTAAAGGCATGAGTTGGGCAACATAAAATTTGGTCATGAATTATTGTTGAAATCAAGTGAGGAGCAAGAGAATGTCATAAAAGAATTGACCAAAATTTAATCCATAAACCTCTTGATATAGATGTAGAGGGTGGAAAGGAAGAACGCTTAAAGAGAAGAAATGTTGAAAATAAAAATGATGAATCCAACATGAAAATGAAAAATATGAAAGTGAAGAATATTATGATAAAACATTTGCAAAATCCACTAAATTAAGAAAGAAAAAAAGAAAATATATCTCTAAAGTTAAAAAGGAGAATACCACCTACTCCGTGATGGAGGTTAAGAAGGATGTGCATAAGCCTAGTTATACAATATTACTAAGTATTTTCTCAAAGTATATGAATATGCTATAAATTTAAAATCTAGACCCAAAATATATCAATTATAAAGTAAGGTTGGTTGTGGTGGGAAGAAGTTAAGACGATGCACAATCTGATAAAAAAATTATCACCTAAGAATAAATTCAAAAACAAGTTAAGGAATAATATCTAACCTAAATATATTACTATGATCATGCTAATGAATTACATGATTTAAGGTCAACATATAATTGAGTACGGATGAGTTTGTAACAAAGTCAACAAATCGTTAAGATATTCTCCCTACTTCAACGATGAAAAAGGAGGCAATGATTTATGAACCGTCTTCCTCTCTTACAAAGAAATGAGTGAGTTGGATAATCGAAAGACAAAAAATGAAGGTATAAGAAAAGAAAGGATCCATTATCGCAATTTAAAGAAAATAATTAAAGTTCAAATTCCCGGTATAATAAAGAGAAATTTAAATTTGGAAGTGGAAAGCGAGAATTCAAAATCGTATATCATGAAATTTTTTGGAAGAGACCATAAGCATAAAAGATTTATCCATAATAACTAGCCAAAACTTACACAACCTTCAAATATTTCTAAACAAACTGATCTCAATAATAAAGGAATGAGTAGTGGAATAAAAATAGAACATTTAAAATGTTTGGGTTGTGTAATGGTGAAATCGAAGCCCACATAATACCATATTTGTTCATGAATTGCGAGCTAGAAAAAGTAAACTACAATAAATGACATCATCAAAAATATACTAAGGATCAATGGTACAATACCGGAGAAATAAGAAGAAAATTAGTCAAACCAAGCTCAAAATTGAAGGTATTAAACTAGACCAATTCAGATCTATACTAGTGGATCCAAGAGCTAGTTTTAGTTATGTTAGTCCAAAGTTATAAATAAATGAAAATTGGATGTTAAAATTTTTAAAAATTCATGGTTAGTCCAATTATATATAGGAAAAAAGAGGAAAGTAAAATATTTCGTAAAACATGTCCTATAAAAAATAAATGGATGTAAAACCGAATCAAGTTTGATTATACTCCCTTTTGAAGTTCCTATGACCCGCTGATAGGAATGGATTGATTGATGAAAACATAGATATAATAAATTATTTATAAAATACTACACTCAGGTAAATGATGCACGAAATGTACCGGTAATTAAATTCATATCCAAGGCTTTCTCCATCACAAAAATTTCAGCCTTACAAGAAAAATTATGTTCCTTAAAAGGTTGTAAACTATTTCTAGTCAAAATTGAAGAAAACAAAAGGAAACTAGAAGACAAAAGCATAAAGATTTTCCTACAATCACAAAAGTTAAAGATGTTTTCCTTGAAGAAATTTGAGTATTACCACAAAGAAGAGACATAGATTTTAAATTTTACATGGTACCAGAGCAACCCTTTGTGTCAAAGCGCATATAGAATGGGTATTCTTGAACATATGGAATTGAAAATGCAAATATATAGGAATTAGTAGATAAAGGTTATACTGCATCAGTGTTTCCCTATGGAGCCCCAATGCTATTTTTTAAGAGGAAATATGGACTTTCAGAGGTGCATAGATTATTGAAAGTTTGAACAAACTCACTAATAAGAACCAATATACTTTACTCGACGTGAGATGATTTGTTTGATCATGTTAGAGGGGAAAAATTATTTTAAGATATTGACCTTAGATCAGTTAACAACAATTAAGGATAAATTATGAGGATATAAAAAAACATCATCCATAAGAAGGTATAGACACTAATGATTTCCGTAATACTGCATTTACCTTTTCAGAACAACTACAGACAGAATACGAGTTATTACCAATGTGGAGATATAGAAACATGTCATATACAGATACAAAATCACTTAACCTTCGCAAAATATGTACAAGAATTTATACGTTGTTTTATAAGGAAAAGGTGGGAAAAGTGAGGATTTAGCCCTAAAACTAGTGTATTCAGAGATCCACGCAAAAATAATATGGGAAAGTGGTTGGATATGATATATAGGGTTATCGTGACTCCCATGTCAAATTTCAGCAAAAAAAGTTTTGCTATGTTAAACAATTCATCCTTTCCCGACTAGGCTAGAAAACCCCGATTTCCCAAGACTACAATTATGTAAATTTACTCAAGCATGTGAGCGTGATTTTATGAAGGGTATGACTGTAATAAGGTCCGAATATTTAGAAATAATATTAGTGGCATAAATCATACACTTTACAAACGAAGAATAATGAAAGAATACATAAGAAATCCTCAACAAAGAGGTGCTACAATCTTCGCCATATATCATATCTCTAGATAAAAATATAGATCCAATAAAGATCCATGTCCAAGAAAATATGATCTATACATTCCCCTCGGGGTTTTTCTCAAAACATGAAGCACCGGGAGTAGATCCGAGACCTAAAACTTCAGACTGGGCAAAATGATTCGACTTCGAATAATACATGTACATATCAGATCATATATGAAAAATTGATTGGATGGCCAACCCATGGATCACCAAAGTGAGAGAAAACCCCAACACCGTAGATCTCTCCTCCAAAACGCTAAAAAACACCCTACAACTGTGGATCCGCAAATAACGTTGTCTTAGGGAGAGAGAAAGCGTTGTCGCTTTCTAAGATGATTAGGCTCGATGCCGTAATATGTAGATCCGAAGTACATTCATCAAATGAACTCTTCCCAAGAGGTTAAAAGACAGCACTCGAATGAGAAGAGCCACTACTATCATCTAGATCTAAGCAAATCTAGTCCTCCACTTGCCGCACCTCACAAGAAAGCTCAACGCTCAACATGAGTAGCCGGCAGAATAACATAAGGTGAAGCTTGGTCCAAGCCCGATAGTGGACAATCTTAAAGGCACTATCCTCCAAGAGCCGCTCAAGGAAGGAGGTGGGATTCCCGAACAAGAATTCCCAACAAGGATGTCTAAGAAGATAGACCTTCGGAAATAATATTCAACAACCTTCTCTCGATGTCGTCCTCTTTTATAACATAGGAGTCTTTCCAAACCTAAACCACCTTGAATCACTTCACCCTTTTCACAATACAACCTCCTCTAGAACCGTGTTGTCCTCAAAGAGGTTCAATGCATGTAGATCGCGCCGTTTGACTTTGTCAAAGATGACCCATTCTTAAGGATTGAACCCATCCACACCTACAAGATGTAATTTACATAGCCCATATATGTCTTTGTTCACATAGTGGAATTGATTTTATTCTTGTTTTCGTGATTTTTACATGTCCTCCTTTACAATTTATTCATCAATTATGAAATGCAAAAATAAACAAGGAAAAATTAATGTTCCTATTAGCCGAAGCTAATTTAGGAATATTACAAGCCCCCCTCCCAAATGTTGTCATTCTCAAGAAAATCGCAAGGGTGCTACAAAACTTCCCCCTTCTTCTCAGGCCTCCTCATGTTAGTCTACCCCATTGCTCGAATCTTCTACAATAGGTATGCTTCCAACGATACTCCCCTCAATATGCAAGTTAGCCTTTTGTGAATAAACCCAAGGGCTCTCCTCATGAAGACATGGAAGGTTGTCAGGAAACCTTCGCTAATCCATGGCATCCTCAAGATAGAACTCGATGACAATCATGGGGATTTTCATGATTCATGAGAGTATCCCAACTCCGTGCTATCATCCAAATGAAGTGGATCACCTCCTTTAAATTTCTTTGAAATCCATAGAAGAAATCATCCCCAATACATATGAGAGGCATGTTACCAAAACCATATGGCTCACTTTACAAAGAGACAAGTGATTTATCATAGTGGCTTATACAAAATCTCATGCTCCCATGGAAGCATGCAATGCAAAGAATGGAGGGCTCCCTTCCCCCAAGGACACACCCCACCAAAGTAACTCCCTCTCCAACCACGTTCCCAAGAGTAAGAACTTTCTATCATATGGAATCATGATTAGAATCATGCTACCCGCCATGTATGATACATGAGAAGGAATATGTTCCCCATGTGCAACCACGCTTATCCTTAACTTCCATAGGATAAGATATGACAAGTGTCTTCCCCAAAACTTGTTTGTCAGCCTCATGCCTTTGGAATTCTCGGAGAATGTAAATCATAGTTGGTGTAAAGTAATCACACCATGAAGAATATAATAGCTTCCCAAGACTCTCCAAGGAACGACCTTCAACATAGTTCATGGCCTTGAGTGGCCCATGAAACCCATCATACTTAGTGCCCTATATTGGCACAATATTTTTCAAATGAGTGTTAGAAAAATATAAGCATATAGGAGATACATTATAATGCTCAAAAGGAAAAGCCTCTCTATATACTTGTTTTACATTAGTGGGGTAACTCATGGATGAGTTCCCTCTCACACTCAATGGATGAGTGCACATATCCATGAGATGAGGATTCAAAATTTTCCTCATGTATAGATCTTTTACATCTGATCAGAAGATCTTTCTTCTCTTGAAACTTTCTAGGAGTTTCACTACTTCTTCTTTCTTCTTCGTGTTCAACCTCCTTGGAGAGTTTCTTCTTATATATGAAATATGATGAGAGTAAACCCATGTTATTCATCATTCTGACCTTTCTCCTTGCTTTTCAACACTTTTTCTTGAAGCCACAGGCTGAGCCAAAGATTTGGCTCTGATACCACTATAATATCCCTTTTTCCGGAACAACTACAGATTGGGAATAATATGAGTTATTAAAAATTTGGAGCTAAATAAATATGTCATATACAGATACAAAATCACTTAACCTTTAGTAAAATATGCATCAACAACTTTATACAACATTTTATAAGGAAAAAGGTGGGGAAAAGTGAGGATTTAGGCCCTAAAATGAGTGTATTCAAAGTTATACGTAAAACTAAGATGGGAAAGTGGTTGGATATGATATATAAGGTTATGAGGGACTTCCATGTAAAATTTCAGCAAAAAAAAATAAGCCTTTCTATGTTAAACAGTTCCTCCTTTCCTAACTAGGCTAGAAAACCCTCATTTCCCAAGACTAGAATTATGCAAAATTTTACTGAAGTATGTGAGCATGATTTTCTAAAGGATATGAATAAAATAAGGTCTTAAAATTGAAAAATAATACCAGGGGCATAACTCATACACTTTACAGAAGAAGAATGAAAGAATACAGAAGAAATCCTCAAGAAAGAGGTGCTACAACCATGTAAAGAGACTGCATAATAGTTACAATGTTATTTTTAGGGCTGAAGTAGCAGTTTATTGATTCTTAAAATTTATATCAGACCTTTACATAAAAATATAGATCCAATACAGATCCATGTACAGGAAAAGTTGATCTATACATTCCCCTTGGGGTTTTGCTCAAAACATGAAGCATCGGGAGTAGATCTGAGATCTAAAACTTTAGATCTGCAGAATGATTTAGAAATTATAAATAATAGAAGTACATATAATATCATATCTGAAACAAACATGGATTGCATAGCTAATCCATGGAGCACCACAGTGAGAGGAAAAGCCCCAACACCAGAGATCTCTCCTCCAAAACGCTGGCAAAACACCCTGCAACTGTTGATCTGAAAATAACGTTGTCTTAGGGAGAGAGAGAGTGTTGTAGCTTCTGAATATTATTTTTCCTGATGCCAAGATGTACATATGAATTATATTCAGCAAATGAATTCCTCCAAGAGGTTAAAATACACAATCACTGAGAAGAGCCACTACTATCATCTAGATCTAAGCAGATCTAGTCCTACACTTGTTGCAGCTCACAAGATATCTCAACCCTCAACATGAGCAGCATTGTAATGTAAGGTGAAGCTTCACCCAAGCCTAATAGTGGACACGCTTAGCACAATTCTCCTCCAAGAGCTGCTCAAGGAAGGAGGTGGGATTCCTGAACAGGAATGCCCAACAAGGGATGTCTATGCAGACAAACCTTCATAAATAATCTTCAAAAACCGTTTCCTTGCTACCCTCCTCTTCCTTTTATAAGATAGGATTCTTGCCAAACCCTAAGCCACCTTAAATCACTTAACCCTTTTCACATTAAAACCTCCTTCTAGAACTACGTTGTCCCTCAAAGAGGTTCAATGCATGTAGACTGTGCTGTTTGACTTGGTCAAAGATGACCCATTCTTGTGATTTAACCCATTTAAACCTACAAGATATAATTTACATAGCCTCGATATGTATTTTTTCACATAGGCATTCATTTATTCTTGGTTTTTAGGATTTTTACATGTCCTCCTTTACAATTTATTCATCAATTATGAAATGAAAAAATAAAGAAGGGAAAATTAATGTTCCTATTAGCTGAAGCTAATTTAGGAATATTACAAATACTACCTTTTTCCATTACTAATGCACCTTCTACCTTTATGTGCTTAAATAAAAACGTGTTTAGTAAGCATTTTGACAAGTTTGTATGGGTTTTCATTGATGATATTCTGATAATTTATATGAAAAACCAAGAAGAAAATGAAGATGATTTAAGAATAATGTTGTATACTTTGAGAGAACATCGTCTATACACAGTTCAACAAGTTTGATTTTTATAAAGAAAAAAATTAGTACTTGTGCCATGTCATCTCCAAGAAAGTAACATATGTTGATCCTAAATAGGTTAAGGCCATCTTAAATTGGCCAGTACCTAAGTACATGGAAGATATATATCAGGTCCTTCATGGGAATTACTAGTTATTTTAAAAGATTCATTGAAGGCTTCTCCAAATTATCCTATCCCATCACTTATGCGCAAAATAAAGGATTGAAATTTAATTCTTTAGTTGAGTATCATGAGATTTTTGACAGATTAAAACATCTATTAATATTAGCCCCAATATTAAATATGTTTTTCTAGAAAAATACTTTGTTTTATGTACTGATGTATGCATTAAAGGGATTGGTGCTATGTTAATGAAAGAAAAATATGTAAATGCTTATGAATGAACAAATTTGGAACCTCATGAAAAGAACTATGTTGTTTATGATTTGGAATTAGTTATTTTTATACATGCGTTGTAAATGTGGATATATTACTTATTGGGAAACAATTATACACTTATTACTGACCAAGTAAGTTTAAAATAATTTTTTAGTCAATCTATTTTGAATGTTAGATAGGAAAGGTGCATGAAATATCAAGTGAATTTGAATTTCACATCAAGAACATCAAAGGTAAAGAGAATAAATTTGTATGCACCCTAAGAGAAATGAAAATCAATTAACTTTAATTTTTCTTAGTTGTGCCATGAAAAATTATATAGAAAATATAAATATTTCAATATAGAAATATGAAGTATATCTATAGTTGAAACATAAATTACAACATAAAAACTTTCCTCGTTATGTAGAAAAATCAAGATAAATTGTTAAATTTCAGGAACCAAAATTATGTTCCTAATGAAGATGCACTGAAACAACTTATCCTAAATCAACATCATTAGAAGCCTTTTTTAGGACACCTTATCTGTCATAAAATTATCAAAGCATTGAGAAAGGAATTTTATTGGCTAGACATGAAGAGAGAAGTGGTTAAATATTTGGCTAAATTTTTAGAGATCCAACAAGTGAAGGCAGAAAACCAAGACCTAGCTAGAATGCTAAACCCTTTACCCATTCGAAAATAGAAATGGTAGGTGTTACACCATTTTTTGGTCATCTAACCTATTAATATTAGATGGACCGAAGTACACCATGTAAGACCAATTTTACCCTAAGTAAAATTGCTTTCACCATGGAAAATAACTTAGTAAACCACCTTTATTAAGTTGTTTATGGTCTAAACAGGAAAGCCCATGAGGAAATATTAAAGAAATCCACATTTGTTTGATTTTCCTCAAGGAATAATTAGCTAAACAATAGTTTAATTAATATTCCTGGTCATATTTATTATTTATCTTATTATTTTCTAGGAATAGTTATTTAAACCTTATTTAAATAATATTCCTTGTTAAATTTGACTAGGAATATTAATTAAACTTTTGTTTAACTAATTATTCCTTGAGGAAAATCAAACAAATGTGGATTTATTTAGTATTTCCTCATGGGGTTTCGTGTGTAGACCATAGAGAACTTAATAAAGGTGGTTTACTAAGTTATTTTCCATTGTGAAAGCAATTCTATTTAGGGTAAAATTTATTTTACATGGTGTGCTTAGGTCCATCTAACAGTGACAGGTTAGATGACCAAAAAATGGTGTAACAGGAGGGTAGTGCTTTAGACTTCATCAATGGTATTCCAAGAACCATAAGGAAACATGAATCTATTATGGATTCTTTGGAAAAATTAAATCTCATATTATACCTATGCACTATATTTTTATAGAAAACCAAATCGTAGATATATTCATGAAGGAAAAATTCTAGTTGCATGGAATGACGAAGATAATGATATCACAAAAAGATGTTGAGTTTACTTTTAACTTCTTGAAGACACTTTTTGGAGGAATGGGTACACAATTGTAATTGAGTACGATGTACCTCCTCAAACAAATGGTAAAATAGAAAGGAAAAACCATATTTTAGAATACATGTTAATGACGTATGTTATGGATTTATCCACTAAGTGGGAACATTTTTTCACTTAGCAGAATTTTCATAAAATAAAAACTATTAAGCATCTATAAAAATTAGCCCATTCAAG
This sequence comes from Pinus albicaulis, assembly GCA_034641835.2. Taxonomy (NCBI): domain Eukaryota; kingdom Viridiplantae; phylum Streptophyta; class Pinopsida; order Pinales; family Pinaceae; genus Pinus; species Pinus albicaulis. Next base: position 44,789 of record JAXQQM020061669.1, read on the forward strand.
CTATGTAAGGAAGGAATTGTCACACTCCTTTAATTTTTACTCAAATGAAAGACTGATCGGTGTTAGGACCTAATTCCCTTCAGGAAATGGAACATGTAGTGAAAAAAAAGGGTAAAATATGAAGACTTCCCAAGATTAGTAGAAATTCTACACAGATCGAAAGAGAATGCACAAAGAATTCAAAGTTAGGGGACACATATGCATCAAACTAAAAACATATAATAGTACTTTGAGACTAGGAACCTGTGCCAAATTAGCATCATGGTTATGTGGACTATTTGAGATACTAGCTCGAGTTGGGTCAATGGCCTCCCAACTAGCATTTCCTAATCACATAAAAATGCATCATATTTTTCATGCCTCTTTCTTGATAACTATGTTCATTGTTACACCAATTTTTGGTCATCTAACCTATTACTATTAGATGGACTAGAGTACACCATGTAAGACCAATTTTACCATAGTAAAATTTCTTTTACTATGAAAAATAACTTAGTAATCCATAATGTACTAAATTGTTTATGGTCTAAATAGGAAACCCCATGAGGAATAATTGAATAAATCCTTATTTGTTTTATTTTCCTCAAGGGATAATTAATTAAACCAATATTTAATTAATATTCCTGGTCATATTTTACCCAAAACATGAAAGTTAATTAGATAAATCATTATTTATCTTATTATTTTCTACGAATAATGATTTAAAACATTATTTAAATAATATCCGTTGTTAAATTTGACTAAATCATTTATAAATAATTGAATAAATCATGCTTTATTTAATTATTACTCGACCATATTCTTAAAATAATAAATAAATCATTTATTTATTTAGTATTTACAAATAAAAGGATTTGACCAAATTCAAATTCTTTTTCCCTCCAACAAAAATAGCAAAATATTCCATAAAAGTTGGATCTAGATTTGGTTAAGAATATTTTAACTATGCACCAATATATAGACTAACCCAATATTTTGTTATAAATATAAGGAGTTTTCCATTCATTTACTATCTTTTATTGCCTAAATATCACTTTGGATCTATACTTTTGGTTTGACTTTGATCCTCCATTGTCATATTTTTCTACCTTTTTTCTTGTGAGCTCCCCTTGAGTTCCATTTTTGTCTGGGTTTTCTACACCATCGAGAGAGATATATATTAGATCTGAAGTGCTGAGGACATACAAGAACCCATCCCATTGATGGGGACTGCTAACATCTTTCTATGTTCCCTTCCCATTGTAGAAATTATATACAATATGAATGTATATATCTGGAATCTCCTGATCTCACAATATTTATCTTCTTGGAAAACACATAATCCTTCCACTATAATTGTTGCAGAAATTTAATCATCAATTACAAAACACATGAAGTGATAAGAACACACATGACACAGTTGTTTAACGGGAAATCGTAAAGTGAAAAACCCCAACTATCATATATTATGTATCATGGAAATCATGTAAATATCTCATACAAAGATTAGTACATCAAGCTCTCAGTAAAATCAATCGTCACACAGTAACGTAGAAGAAATTTGCAAATCCATGCACCAATCTTTGCCCTCCTACTAGCTTGTCTCCACTGCACAATCCAAGCTTATTACAAAGACCAATTCGATGCAATCCCACTCTCCTTGACTACGTGATTATCATTGGAAACTCCAATGTATATGTAGATTCAATTCATGCATCACTATGGTCACAACAGATAGTCTATCTCACTCTCACTAGTGTATCATTCATTTAGATTAGATATAACGGGCTCAACTGAGTCTAGCTGAGTTAAAATGAATACAAATCCATGAACCACTCTTCTAACTCTGAGGATTCAGAATTTTTTTCATGTATAGATCTTGTACATCTGATCAGAAGATCTTTCTTCTCTTGAAACTTTCTAGGAGTTTCACTACTTCTTCTTTCTTCTTCGTGTTCAACCTCCTTGGAGAGTTTCTTATTAGATATGAAATATGATGAGAGTGAACCCATGTTATTCATCATTCTGACCTTTCTCCTTGATTTTCAACACTTTTTCTTGAATCCACAGGCTGAGCCAAATATTTGGCTCTGATACCACTGTAATATCCCTTTTTCAGGAACAACTACAGATTGGGAATAATATGAGTTATTAAAAATTTGGATCTAAATAAATATGTCATATAACGATACAAAATAAATTAAAATTTAGTAAAATATGCAGCAACAACCTTATAGAATGCTTTATAAGGCAAAAGGTGGGGAAAAGTGAGGATTTAGGCCCTAAAATGAGTGTATTCAAAGTTATGCGTAAAAATAAGATGGAAAAGTGGTTGTATATGATAGCTAAGGTTATGAGGGACTCCCATGTCAAATTTAAGCAAAAAAAAATAAGTTTTCTATGTTAAACAGTTCCTCCTTTCCTAACTAGGCTAGAAAACCCTGATTTCCCAAGACTAGAATTATGAAAATTTTTACTGAAGCATGTGAGCGTGATTTTCTGAAGGGTATGAATAAAATAAGGTCTTAAAATTGAAAAATTATACCAGAGGCATAACTCATACACTTTATAGAAGAATAATGAAAGAATACAGAAGAAATCCTCAAGAAAGAGGTGCTACAACCATGTAAAAGGACTGCATAACAGTGACAACGTTAGTTTTTGGTCTGAAGTAGCAGTTTATTGATTCTTCAGATCTATATAATACATTTATATAAAAATATAGATCCAATACAGATCCATGTACAAGAAAATCTGATCTATACATTCTCCTTGGGGTTTTTCTCAAAACATGAAGCACCGGGAGTAGATCTGAGACCTAAAACTTCAGATCTGCAGAATGATTCAAAATTTATGAATAATACAAGTAAATAAAAGATAATATATTAAAAAAACATGGATTGGATGGCCAATCCATGGATCACCACAGTGAGAGGAAAAACCCCAACACCAGAGATCTCTCCTCCAAAATGCTGGAAAAACACCCTACAGCTGTGGATCTGCAAATAACGTTGTCTTAGGGAAAGAGAAAGTGTTGTAGCTTTCTAATATGATTAGTCTTGATGCCAATATGTAGATATGAAGTACATTCATCAAATGAACTCTTCCAAGAGGTTAAAAGACACACTCACTGAGAAGAGCCACTACTATCATCTAGATCTCAGCAGATCTAGTCCTCGACTTGATGCACCTCACAAGAAATCTCAACCCTCAACATGAGCAGCACTGTAACATAAGGTGAATCTTGGCCCAAGCCTGATAGTGGAAAATTTTAGCACAATTCTCCTCCAAGAGCTGCTCAAGGAAGGAGGTGAGATTCCTGAACTAGAATGCCCAACAAGGGATGTCTAAGAAGATAGACCTTCAGAAATAATATTAAACAACATTTTCCTTGATGTCGTGCTCTTCCTTATATAACATAGGAGTCTTTCCAAAACCTAAACCACCTTGAATCACTTCACGCTTTTCATAGTACAACCTCCTTCTAGAACTGTGTTGTCCCTCAAAGAGGTTCAATGCATGTAGACTGCGCTGTTTGACTTGGTCAAAGATGACCCATTCTTGTGATTTAACCCATTCACACCTGCAAGATATAATTTACATAGCCCAGATATGTCTTTGTTCACATAGGAATTGATTTATTCTTGTTTCTGGGAGTTTTACATGTCCTCCTTTACAATTTATTCATCAATTATGAAATGCAAAAATAAACAAGGCAAAATTAATGTTCCTATTAGTTGAAGCTAATTTAGGAATATTACAGTCTCCCCCTCCCAAATGTTTCTTGTCCTCAAGAAACTGCAAGGGTGTTGCAAAACTTCACCTTCTTCTCTTGTGGCCTCCTCATTTTTTAGTCTACCCCATTGCTCTGAATCTTTTGCAATAGGTCTATCTTCCAATGGTACTCCCTCAGTATGCAAGTTAGCCTTTGGTGAATAAACCCAAGGGATCTCCTCATGAAGGCATGGAAGGTTGTTGTGGAAACCTTCTTGCTGATCCATCGCCTCCTCAAGGTATAAGTGATGAAAATCATGGGGATTTTCATGATTCATGAGAGTCTCCCAACTCCATGCTATCATCCGAATCAAGTGGATCACCTCCCAGCTTGGCAATCCATAGAAGAAATCCTCCCAAATACATATGAGAGGCATGTTACCAAAAACCATATGGCTCACTTTACAAAGAGACAAGTAATTTATCATAGTGGCCATACAAAATCTCAGCTCCCATGGAAGCAGCAATGCAAAAAGAATGGAGGGCTCCTTCCCTCAAGGACAAACCCCACCAAAGTAACTCCTCTCCAACCATGTTCCCAAGAGTAAGAACTTTCTCATCATATGGAATCATGATTAGAATCATGCTACCTGCCATGTATGATAGATAAGAAGGAATATGTTCCCTCATGTGCAACCAACGCAGTTTTATCCTTAACTGCCATAGGATAAGATATGACAAGTGTCTTCCCCAACACTTGTTTGTTGCCTCATGCCTTTGGAATTCTTGGAGAATGTAAATCATAGTTGGTGTAAAGTAATCACACCATGAAGAATATAATAGCTTCCCAAGACTCTCCAAGGAATGACCTGCATCAACATAGTTCATGGCCTTGAGAGGCCCATGAAACCCATCATACTTAGTGCCCCCTATTGGCACAATGTTTTTCAAATGAGTGTTAGAAAAATATAAGCATATAGGAGATACATTATAATGCTCAAAAGGAAAAGCCTCTCTATATACTTTTTTTACATTAGTGGGGTAACTCATGGATGAGTTCCCTCTCACACTCAAT
>JAXQQM020075477.1:0-137361 GCA_034641835.2 Pinus albicaulis
TTAAATCAATTCCCTTGGGTTCACCAATTCCTTTGGTTTATAATTCTTTGGGTAATGATCTTCCCTTAGGTTCACCAATTCTTTTGGTTTATAATATGAATAATCGATCAATGTCATCCATGATCAAATGTCAAGTTCCGAAACATTGTCTCAATATGAAAATCACACATGGCCAGCCATGGTCATGGTTGGTCCAACGTCGCATTGTGACAATAATTGTGTCAATGTTTAAATCAATTCCCTTGGGTTCACCAATTCCATTGGTTTATAATTTCTTGGGCAATGGTTTTCCCTGGGGTTCACCAATTCCTTTGGTTTATAATATTAAACCCTTGGATTTATTGGTTTTTTTGGTTTATAATATGAATAATCGATCAATGTCATCCATGATCAAATGCCACATTCTGACAAACATTGTCTCGATATGAAAATCACCCATGGCCAACCATGGTCATAGTTGGTCCAACGTTGCATTTTGACAACAATTGTCTCAATGTTTAAATCAATTCCCTTGGGTTCACCAATTCCTTTTGGTTTATAATTTTTTGGGTAATGGTTGTCCCTTGGGTTCACCAATTCCTTTGGTTTATAATGGGTGAAAATGTGAAGTTGGGAAACACTTTTTGCCCTTTTTTGACGTTGAAAATTGTAATTTTCTATGATTTTCAACTTCAACTCCACTAAACTCATATTTTTATTGCAAATTATGCTTTGACATAAAAACAAGAATTGTAGAGAATTGTCTTACCTCCATACCCATATTTAAAAAAAAAAAAATATTGACATATAGAGGGGTAAATTTCTTGTTCACTAATTGCATATACTTGAAATTTTCATGCAAACATAAATAGTCACTTTATTATCCTTTACTTTTTTTAGGGAAGGTTATTCATTTTTTGGAAAAAAACCATAACATCATAATCTGCATATATTGCACTAGTGCACATACTATTTTTCGGTAATTTTTGGATTAAATCACTATTTTTTATTATTTTTTGAAATGGACAAAGATAAAAAAATAGTGATGTTTCAGTACATTTTATCATCCTTTGATTTTCTTTTCAATGTGATCGTCAATAAGAAAAATGAGAGTACCCTTTTGAAGTAGACAGGGAGAGGAAGTGCAGTATGATTTTTTTGAATTTTTTGGTGTCCTCATTTGAAAGTTATTGAATTTTCATTTAGTGCAATTTTTAGAACAATGAAATTCCACAGTGACACAGCTTACTAAAAAATTAATAAAAAATTGAATTTTTTAATGAAACTCCACAAATCTCATATCATCAGAAACTAGATTCAGAGATGAATCTAATGGTACTTTGTCCGACATATAACATTTTGTTTTTGTAGGTGTTCTGTCCCTCCAAAGTTGCAGGTTCCTGAAAACTGTAGAATTTTCTGTGCTTTTCGTTGACCAGAAACTCTCGGCCGAGATAATGTCTCGGACAAGAAATTTATAAAACTCTCAACCGAGAGTTTAACCCGCCTAAAGTTACATTTAAACGCACGGCCAAACTCTCGGCCGAAAGTTTAAAAAACTCTCGGATGAGAGTTTGCGCCCGAGAGTTTACCCGATGAAACTCTCGGCCGAGAGTTTAGAAAACTCTCGTATGAGAGTTTAGAAGCTCTCGTATGAGAGTTTAGAAACTCTCTTATGAGAGTTTTAAAAACTCTCGTATGAGAGTTTAAAAAACTCGCGTATGAGAGTTTAAAAAACTCTCATCCGAGAGTTTTATTCCTATAATAAAACACAAAAAATTTTAAGTTTTTAGAATTGGTATGTTATATAATTTAAATAGTACTTTATTAAAATTAAAAAATGATATAAAATAAAAAAATTATAATTTTATTTTAAATTATTATTATTATTATTAATGATAAAAAATACATGAAGATTTAATTAAATAAAATTTGTTACAATATTTTGTAACATCAATGTTATATAAAAAACTAAAAATATTTTTATATAAAACTAATTGATATATTAATATAAATAAAATAAAATTCTAAAACATAAATCAAAATAAAAACAACTATATATAATTTATATAATATTTTTTTTTAAATTAATGAATAAATTTAAATTTAAAAACAATTGACTAAATTCAATGAGGTGATAAAGGAGACAATGCATAGCACCTTAATATCGTTATAAATTCTTGGAAATCTCGAGAAATATTTGAAGTGAGATGAGCTTCTTGGAATGGGTCACTTTATCTTCCACTTCAGTTTCACACAATTAACTTGAAAGGAAGTCTATTTTCCTAGGTATGGATGTAAGTGAATGAACAATATTATTTGAACATTGAGTGAGATGCCCTTCTTGGAATGGGTCCTCCTATATTCCACTTTAGTTTCACAAGATTAAATTGAAATGAAGTTTATTTTCCTAGGTATGGATGTAAGGGGATAAAGAATATCATCCAAAAAGGAAATGAATGTTAAGTGTGACATTCCAAGTAGAAGTGTATGGGATTGGAGAATTATGTTAATGCAGAAAACTAACCCGTGACCCCTTAAACCCTAATTACTAACCCCTAAACCCTTAACCCCCTAAACCTTAAACCTCTAAACCCTTAACCCCTAACCCATTTACCCCCACTAAACCTCTAAATCCCTAACCCATTTAACCCCTAACCCCTTAACCCCTACCCCTAACACGTTAACCCCTAACCCATTTAAGCACCTAAACCCCAAAACCCCTAACTCTTAACCCCTAAAATGCTTAACTGCTAAATCCCCTAACCCCCTAAACCTCTAAACTAATCCTAACCCATTTAACCCCCTAAACCTCAAAACCCCTAACCCCTTAAACCCTAATTCCCAACCCATAACCCTTGACCCCTTAAACCCTATTTCCTAACCCCTAAACCCTTAACCCCTAACCCCTTAAACCCCAATTCCCAACCCCTAACCAATTCAATACCATAAACCCCTAAAAACCTAACCCATTTAAGTGTTTATTCCATTTAACCCCAAAAACCCTAACCCCTAACCCCTAAAATCCTTCACTGCTAAATCCCCTAAACCTATAAACCTATAAACCATTTAACCCCCTAAACCCTAAACCTCTAAACCCTTAACCCCTAACCCCTTAAACCCTAATTCCCAACCCCTCACCAATTCAACAACCTAAACCCCTAAAAACCTAACCCATTTAACCCCATTAACCCCTAACTTCTAACCCCTAAAATCCTTAACTGCTAAATCCCCTAACCCCCTAAACCTCTAAACCAACCCTAACCCATTTAACCCCCTAAACCCTAAACCTATAACCCCTTCAACCCTAATTCCCAACCCATAACCCATTCAACCCCTTAAACACCTAAACCTCTAACCCATTAACCCTTGACCCCTTAAACACTAATTCCTAACCCTTAACCCATTTAACCCCCTAAACCCTAAACCTCTAAACCCTTAACCCGTAACCCATTTGCCCCCACTAAACCTCTAAACCCCTAACCCATTTAACCCCTAAATGCTAAACCTCTAAACCCTTAACCCCTACCCCTAACTCGTTAACCCCTAACCCATTTAAGCCCTTAAACCCCAAAACCCCTAACCCCTTAAACCCTAATTTCCAACCCATAACCCTTGACCCCTTAAACCCTAATTCCTAACCCCTAAACCCTTAAGCCCTAATTCCCAACCCCTAACCAATTCAACACCGTAAAATCGTAAAAACCTAACCCATTTAAGTGTGGATTCCATTTAACCCCCAAAACCCTAACCCCTAACCCCTAAAATCCTTCACTGCTAAATCCCCTAACCCCCTAAACCTCTAAACCTGTAACCCATTTAACCCCCTAAACCCTTAAACCCTAACCCCTAAAACCCTAATTCCCAACCCCTAACCAATTAGACACCCTAAACCCTTAAAAACCTAACCCATTTAACCCCATTAACCACTAACTTCTAACCCCTAAAATCCTTAACTGCTAAATCCCCTAACCCCCTAAACCCAAAACCTATAACCCCTTAAACCCTAATTCCCAACCCATAACCCATTCAACCCCTTAAACACCTAAACCTATAACCCCTTAACCCTTGACCCCTTAAACCCTAATTCCTAACCGAGCTAACCCATTTAACCCTCTAAACAAAACCCATTTAAGTGTGGATTCCATTTAACCCCCAAAACCCTAACCGCTAACCCCTAAAATCCTTCGTTGCTAAATCTTGTAACCCCCTAAACCTCTAAACCTATACCCCATTCAACCCCCTAAACCCTAAACTTCTAAACCCTTAACCCCTAACCCCTTAAACCATAATTCCCAACCCATAACCCTTGAACCCTTAAACCCTAATTCCTAACCCCTAAACCCTTAACCCCCTAAACCCTAAACATCTAAACCCTTAACCCCCAAACCATTTACCCCTACTAAACCTCTAAACCCCTAACCCATTTAACCCCTAAACCCTAAATCTCTAAAACCTTAACCCCTACCCCTAACTCGTTAACCCTTAACCCATTTAAGCCCCTAAACCCCAAAACCCCTAACCCCTTAAACCCTAATTCCCAACCCATACCCCTTGACCCCTTAAACCCTAATTCCTAACCCCTCAACCCTTAACCCCTAATCCCTTAAACCCTAATTCCCAACCCCTAACCAATTCAACACCCTAAACCCCTAAAAACCTAACCCATTTAAGTGTGGATTCAATTTAACCCCCAAAACCCTAACCCCTAACCCCTAAAATCCTTAACTGCTAAATCCCCTAAACCCCTAAACATCTAAACCTGTAACCCATTTAACCCCCTAAACCCTAAACCTCTAAACCCTTAACCCGTAACCCCTAAAACCCTAATTCTGAACCCCTAACCAATTCAACACCCTAAACCCCTAAAAACCTAACCCATTTAACTCCATTAACCCCTAACTTCTAACCTCTAAAATCCTTAACTGATAAATCCCCTAACCCCCTAAACGTATAACCCCTTAAACCCTAATTCCCAACCCATAACCCATTCAACCCCTTAAACACCTAAACCTCTAACCCCTTAACCCTTGACCCTTTAAACCCTAATTCCTAACCCCTAACCCATTTAACGCCCTAAACCTTAAACCTCTAAACCCTTAACCCCTACCACTAACCCGTTAACCCCTAACTTCTAACCCCTAAAATCCTTAACTGCTAAATCCCCTAACCCCCTACACCTATAAACCAACCCTAACCAATTTAACCCCCTAAACCCTAAACCTATAACCCCTTAAACCCTAATTCCCAACCCATAGCCCATTCAACCCCTTAAACACCTAAACCTCTAACCCCTTAACCCTTGACCCCTTAAACCCTAATTCCTAACCCCCAGCCCATTTAACCTCATAAACCCTAAACCTCTAAACCCTTAACCCCTAACCCATTTACCCCCACTAAACCTCTAAACCTCTAACCCATTTAACCCCTAAACCCCAAACCTCTGAACCCTTAACCCCTACCCCTAACCCGTTAACCCCTAACCCATTTAAGCCCCTAAACCCCAAAACCCCTAACCAATTCAACACCCTAAACCCCTAAAAACCTAACCCATTTAAGTGTGGATTCCATTTAACCCCAAAAACCCTAACCCCCAACCCCTATAATCCTTCACTGTTAAATCCCCTAACCCCCTAAACCTCTAAACCTGTAACCCATATAACCCCCTAAACCCTAAACCTCTAAACCCTTAACCCCTTAAACCCTAATTCCAAACCCATAACCCTTGACACCTTAAACCATAATTCCTAACCCCTAAACCCTTAACCCCCTAATCCCTCAACCTCTAAACCCTTAACCCCTAACCCATTTACCCCCACTAAACCTCTAAACCCCTAACCCATTTAACCCTTAAACCCTAAACCTCTAAACACTTAACCCCTACCCCTAACACATTTAAGCCCCTAATTCCCAACCCCTAACCAACTCAACACCGTAAACCCCTAAAAACCTAACCCATTTAAGTGTGGATTCCATTTAACCCCCAAAACCCTAACCCCTAACCCCTAAAATCCTTCACTGCTAAATCCCCTGACCCCCTAAACCTCTAAACTTGTAACCCATTTAACCCCCTAAACCCTAAACCTCTAAACCCTTAACCCCCCACCTTGTGGCCCCATTCTCCACCCTAACCACCAGACCCTAGAAGAGGTTGTAATCCCCATTTAACCCCATTAACACACTTAATCCCCTAAAATTTAATCATAATCCTCCTAATCTCTAAACCTCTAAACCAACCCTAACCCATTTAACCCCTAAAACCCAAAACCTATAACCACTTAAAACCTAATTCCACTCCATAATCTCATTAAACCCCCTAAACACCCAAAGCTCTAACCCATTAATCTGACCCCTTAAATTAATTCCTGTCTCAACTCATTTAACCCCCCTAAACTCAACTCCTTAATCTCTAACTCATCTACCCCCAAACACACCCTAACCCTTAACCCATTTAACCCCCTAAACCCTAAACCTCTAATGGGGTTAAATGGGTTAGGGGTTAAGGGTTGGGGGTTAGGGTTTTTGGGGTTAAATGGAATTAAGGGGTCAAGGGTTAAGGGGTTAGAGCTTTAGGTGTTTAAGGGGTTTAATGGGTTATGGGTTGGGAATTAGGGTTTAAGTGGTTATAGGTTTTGGGTTTAGGGGGTTAAATGGGTTAGGGTTGGTTTAGAGGTTTAGGGGGTTAGGGGATTTAGCAGTTAAGGATTTTAGGGGTTAGAAGTTAGTGGATAATGGGGTTAAATGGGTTAGGTTTTTAGGGGTTTAGGGTGTCTAATTGGTTAGGGGTTGGGAATTAGGGTTTTAGGGGTTAGGGGTTAAGGGTTTAGAGGTTTAGGGTTTAGGGGGTTAAATGGGTTACATGTTTAGAGGTTTAGGGAGTTAGGGATTTAGCAGTGAAGGATTTTAGGGGTTAGGGGTTAGGGTTTTGGGGGTTAAATGGAATCCACACTTAAATGGGTTAGGTTTTTAGGGGTTTACGGTGTTGAATTGGTTAGGGGTTGGGAATTAGGGCTTAAGGGTTTAGGGATTAGGAATTAGGGTTTAAGGGGTCAAGGGTTATGGGTTGGGAATTAGGGTTTAAGGGGTTAGGGGTTTTGGGGTTTAAGGGCTTAAATGGGTTAGGGGTTAACGAGTTAGGGGTAGGGGTTAAGGGTTTAGAGGTTTAGCGTTTAGGGGTTAAATAGGTTAGGGGTTTAGAGGTTTAGTGGGGGTGAATGGGTTAGGGGTTAAGGGTTCATAGGTTTAGGGTTTAGGGGGTTAAATGGGTTAAGGGTTAGGAATTAGTGTTTAAGGGGTCAAGGGTTAATGGGTTAGAGGTTTAGGTGTTTAAGGGGTTGAATGAGTTATGGGTTGGGAATTAGGGTTTAAGGGGTTATAGGTTTAGGGTTTAGGGGGTTAAATGGGTTAGGGTTGGTTTAGAGGTTTAGGGGGTTAGGGCATTTAGCAGTTAAGGATTTTAGGGGTTAGAAGTTAGGGGTTAATGGGGTTAAATGGGTTAGGTTTTTAGCGGTTTAGGGTGTTGAATTGGTTAGGGGTTGGGAATTAGGGTTTAAGGGGTTAGGGGTTAAGGGTTCAGAGGTTTAGGGTTTAGGGGGTTAAATGGGTTATATGTTTAGAGGTTTAGGGGATTTAGCAGTGAAGGATTTTAGGGGTTAGAGGTTAGGGTTTTGGGGGTTAAATGGAATAAACACTTAAATGGGTTAGGTTTTTAGGGGTTTAGGGTGTTGAATTGGTTAGGGGTTGGGAATTAGGGTTTAAGGGGTTAGGGGTTAATGGTTTATGGGTTAGGAAATAGGGTTTAAGGGGTCAAGGGTTATGGGTTGGGAATTAGGGTTTAAGGGGTTAGGGGTTTTGAGGTTTAGGAGGTTAAATGGGTTAGGATTGGTTTAGAGGTTTAGGGGGTTAGGGGATTTAGCAGTTAAGTATTTTAGGGGTTAGGAGTTAGGGGTTTTGGGGTTTAGGTGCTTAAATGGGTTAGGGGTTAACGTGTTAGGGGTAGGGGTTAAGGGTTTAGGGGTTAAATGGGTTAGGGATTTAGAGGTTTAGTGGGGGTAAATGGGTTAAGGGTTAAGGGTTAAGGGTTTAGAGATTTAAGGTTTAGGGGGTTAAAGGTTTAGGGGTTAGGAATTAGGGTTTAAGGGGTCAAGGGTTATGGGTCAAGGGTTAAGGGGTCAAGGGTTAGTTTTCTGCAATAACATAATTCTCCAATCCCATACACTTCTGCTTGGAATGTCACACTTAACATTCATTTCCTTTTCAGATAATATTCTTTATCCCCTTACATCCATACCTAGGAAAATAAACTTCATTTCAATTTAATCTTGTGAAACTAAAGTGGAATATAGGAGGACCCATTCGAAGAAGGGCATCTCACTCAATGTTCAAATAATATTGTTCATTCCCTTACATCCATACCTAGGAAAATAGACTTCCTTTCAAGTTAATCGTGTGAAACTGAAGTGGAAGATAAAGTGACCCATTCCAAGAAGCTCATCTCACTTCAAAAATTTCTCGAGATTTCCAAGAATTTATAATGATATTAAGGTGCTATGCATTGTCTCCTTTATCACCTCATTGCATTTAGTCAATTGTTTTTAAATTTAAATTTATTCATTAATTTCAAAAAAAATATTATATAAATTATATATAGTTGTTTTTATTTTGATTTATGTTTTAGAATTTTATTTTATTTATATTAATATATCAATTAGTTTTATATAAAAATATTTTTAGTTTTTTATATAACATTGATATTACAAAATATTGTAACAAATTTTATTTAATTAAATCTTCATGTATTTTTTATCATTAATAATAATAAAATAATTTAAAATAAAATTATAATTTTATTATTTTATATCATTTTTTAATTTCAATAAAGTAGTATTTAAATTATATAACGTACCAATTCTAGAAACTTAAAAATTTTTGTGGTTTATTATAGGAATAAAACTCTCATACGAGAGTTTTTAAAACTCTCATACGAGAGTTTTTTAAACTCTCATACGAGAGTTTTTTAAACTCTCATACGAGAGTTTTTAAAACTCTCATACGAGAGTTTTTTAAACTCTCCTACGAGAGTTTTTAAAACTCTCATACGAGAGTTTTTAAAACTCTCATACGAGAGTTTTTAAAACTCTCATACAAGAGTTTTTAAAACTCTCATCTGAGAGTTTTTAAAAATCTCATCCGAAAGTCTTCCCGAGAGTTTCCGTCACTAAAACTATCGTACGAGAAAATGCATAACTCTTGTCTGAGAGATTTTTAACTCTGGTTAAACCCAATAAAACTCTCGGACGAGAAAATGCATAACTCTCGTCCGAGAGAATTTTAACTCCGGTTAAACCCAATAAAACTCTCGGACGAGAGTTTTTAAAACTCTCGGTCGAGAAATAGAGTTGACTATTTTCTCGGACGAGAAATTAAAAATTTCTCCCATATTCTAGCCGTCCGCCAAAAAGTGTTTCCCAACTTCGCGATTTCACCCTATCTCATAAATCTCATCTTAATATCCCAAAAATATTAATTTTTACTTAAAAATAAATAAATTACCATGGAAAATAATAATTCCTAAACAAATACGTAATGTTGAAAAACGGAAAGTGCCTCTTTCTTATTTACCATTTTTCTTTGTTTCCTTGAATAAACATAACTGCCTATTTGTGGCTCTTTAGTGCGAACTACCTGACCCATTGGAACATGGGGAGAAAGAAACTGGATTATCCCATTTACACTTTGGGAAGGAGACCACTTCCATAAATGAGTAAATGTTTATCTCTTGTAGGATACTGGTAGCAAGCCTTTGCACATAGGTCAATCATTTACTTCTCTCTAAACAAATCTACACACTCAAGTGATTTAAATGTTTTACCTCATTACAACCCAAACAATCAATAAGAAATGTAGTTACCCTAACCTTTAATATATATATTTTCATTGGGTTTTCTCATTGTAGGTTAGCCCATTATTAACACTTTCATCCACCCCTATTATCCATGATTGGGGTTTTCTATTTCTTATGATTGGTGTTTTCTATTTCAATATTATAAATTAGGCATATGCTTAATCTTGCAAAAATCCTTATTATCCAAGATTAGGACTTCCCCTAGGTGTGTTATTTCTTGTACCTAGATAAAAATTGGATTATGACGTTATTACCTACTTTCATCATTGCATTCTCACAAATTAAATTTGTAACATCTGATGGTTTTGAAGTGTACTACAGGAAAAGGTTATCTGTTCGGAAAAGTTACCATTAACAGATTGACCAACATGGAGAGTAAGCATTACTAATCGAAACAATATGGCTAATTTAGTTGATGTTTTCCAGATAATGGAGAAACACATACTTTCATCCAAGTATTTGAAACTTCGAAGGAAAATGATCATATAATATGCAAGTTTAAGAAAATCAATGATATGTTTCTAACCCTTCACTGCATCAAAATCTTGAAGATGATATTGTGAAAAAATATATATGCACGACACGAGAGATGCACTGCAGTTTCTATTTACTCGATATACATGGAAATATTATTGATATATTTGGAAGCCATGAAGAGAAAAAATATTTAGCAAGAGAAACTGGCTATGGTATTGACACCCATTGGCCACATATTATATTGTAGTGAACAATTTTGATATTCACTAGAGGAGTGTTTCCATCATTTCATTCGATGCTGTTGATGGCTTTGATTGAGGCACTGGAGCCCTGCCTAGAGGTTATGGAGGAATGGAAGTTGTTGTTCTACATCTAAAACCACATGGTCATCTTCAACGAGATAGTGGAGTCTTTCCCCAAAACCTCTTTGTTGTTCAACTTGTTGAACCCAAAGTTTTCCCCTACTACACCATAATTGTAATTAATGCATTCATTAACAATTCAAAAATCGGTTTAAGCCTCTTTCACCATTACAAATGAGAAGAAGATATGGTATCACTTGCATGATGATCTACGTACCATCTTAAATGGAGAGAGTCGTGCCCATGGTAGCCTTTCCCTCTCACACATGACCACTAGGTGTTGTAGACAAGCCCGTGAATAGAATCCATGATGAAAATTGATTGCATTCATGATGAAAACTTCATTTATACAAATGTAAGGTAGGTTCGAGACAAAAATTTCTTGATAACTTATTAATGGAAAAATAAAAACTAACAACTACTTAATATTTTACAAACATAATCCTGAAGAATTACTTAATATTCCCCCATTAATGCGGAGGGACATCTGACATGCCAAGTAAAATTATGAACTTTTCAAACCTTTCACGTCACAGTGCTTTGGTAAATATATTTTTGTTATACTTTGAAGTAGGACAATGTGTCAGATGAATAACTTTCGCCTCTACATAATAAAAAATAAAGTGATATTTGGTGTTAATATTTTTGATTCAATCATACAACTTAGGATTCTTGGGCAACCGAATTGCAGAAGAATTGTCAATAAATAGAGGAGTTGAAGTATTTTGTTTCTCCTACAAGTATTCAAGTATCTTGCGAACCCAAATCATTTATTTTGTAGCTTGAGCCACTACAACATATTTGGATTTTGTGGTAGAATCAGTAGGAACAAATTACATGCATGATCTACAACTAATATTTTTTTTTATCTAAGAATTATTAAATAACCAAAAGTAGAGATCATGTTCTCCTTATCTCCATTAAAATCAGAATATCATGATTAGCCAATGAGACAGAAATCGATAAATTTGGAATATTTTATGCCATATGTTTGAGTGCATTCTACATACTTCAACAACTGTTTTTATGTAGTCCAATGACCTTCACAGGGCTGATGCATGAATATGGAAACTATCCCTACAACAAAATCTATGTTAGGAAGAGTAGTAGTAAGAAAATTCAAACTTCCAACAATTTCCTTGTACTTTCTTGGATCTTCAAATATACTTCTTTCAGTGGAAGTAAGCTTCAAAGTTTTCTCCATTGGAGTAGAAACAGGGTTACAATCATGCATTCCAAATTTGTTAAGAGTTGTCTAATATACTTATTTTGAGAAATAAAAATTTATTTGGGTTTATGATCTAATTCAATCCCTAAATAATAATGAAATAAACCCAAATTTTTTTTTTTTTGTAAAAGGTAAAGCAGGATTTATATTAATGGACTACAGAGAAATACATAGTGCCTAGCGGAAGTCAAGGGGACCTCCCTGTGATTGCCTTTATAGAACTGCCTGGGCCTGGTCTGAGCACCCAGCGAATGCATATTGGCTGATAGCCTAGTGCCTTCAGATAGAAACCAAGGAGAAACAGAGATGGCCTGGGCGTGCAGAGATGGCTTGGGCATACAGAGATGGCTAGGTGGGCTGATCTGTGAGGTGGACGGGCGAGCAGTTATGTGAAATGGCTCGGGCGTTCAAATATGGCTTGGGTATGCAGAGATGGCCCAGGCGGTCTAGAAAACCCCCCAGTAATTTGACCCGCCACTTCTGGCATTTTTTGTGACTTGACGTTCCCGTGTCTGCCTTTACCAAGCATTGTGGCTGATCCATCGAATGCCTTGTGGCTGAGGGCCTGGGTTCGAATGATAGTTCGCCTAAGCTTGAAGATCCGATTTTTTTATGGTGTTGCATTTAACTTTGAGTTCCCCATCCTCCATTTCATGCCAAAGGATGTGATAGTCATCAAGCTTGGATTCAATGCTAGCATTGGCCAAGGCATCGGCCAGCTTGTTTTTTGTTCTGCAAACTGCTTGAAAGGTGATCCCTTGCGTATTGCGGAGTTGGCCTTGTAGGACCTTCAGGATTGCTGAGAGTCTCTAGCTTGGGGTTACCTTATCCACCTGTGTGCCCATCTGTAGTTTTCTCATCAACCTGATTATGATCTCCGATTCGCCTTCCACTACCAGAGGTAGAAGTCTGTAGCGATCAGCTAGAGTGATACCATGGATGAGAGCGATTAGTTCTACAGCATTATTGGTGTTCACGCCAAGATTTCCATGATAGATGAGATGGATGGTACCTGTATGATCCCTTACTTCTCCCTCGTAACCTGCAATTTTCGGGTTTTGCTTTGATGCCCCGTCGAAATTGAAGTTTCAATGTTTTAAATGGAGGCAGACCCCATTTGTCCTGCGTTGTTGCTGTTGAAGCCTGGTTTTGTCTAGTAGGGTTGGTCTTGGCTTTGAGATTTAGGATCTGGATAATTCTTTCATCAGTAAGAGATGTGTTTCCCTCTATCTGCAATATTCCCATGGCGTTGATCGACTCTGTGATAAGCTGTCGCACCTTTCCTGTTAACGTGTTCAATGCCATTGCTGAATTCTTGAAGATTCGTGCATTTCTCTCTTTCCATAGGATCCATGCTATGGCTCCCGGAATGAGATTCCAAGTGCTGTTGACCAAGGAATTGGAGGATATGGAAGATCTATAGTTGCTGAGTGAGTGGCAGATAGAGTTTCTGTCTCTGTCGGATTGTCTGAAGACCAGGGCCATGTCATCCCAAAGAGAGCAGGCCATGGGGCAGGTTTTGAGAATGTGATTGAGAGTTTTCGGACCTTTCTCACAAAGGACATAGCGGGAAGGGCCTACAAAACCTCTTTTCTGAAGATTTTCCCATGTGAGTGCTCTGTTATGCAAGACCAACCAGGAGAAAAGGGTGATTTTGGGCCATGTTCCTCTGTTCCAAAGGGCTTGCCATTTGTGGTCCGGTTGCGAATCCGGGGAGGCGGCCAAGATCTTGTATGCTTCTTTGAGGTTGAAGGTTCCTTTGGGATTGCTTCCCCACCTCAATATATCCTCTTTATTAGATTTTAGGATTCTTCTCTTATCCAGGTCTTGTAGAAGATGGTCTACATTCACTAGGCATTCTTGGGGGTGCCATTTTTCTTTTGATAACCATTTTTTCCATGTGGTTGCCTCGTTCACAGGTTGCCAGTAGTCTGCTACCATGACCATTCCCGCCTCTTGCATAGCCCTTTTAAGAGTAGTCTAGTTTGGGTGGTCTAGGGGGGGAGTTGCTGCCATACATCTTCCCAGAATAGGTTTGTGTTGCCTTGGTGCACTTCCCAGAAGCTGTGCTGTTGAATAATATGTCAATTTTCCCAAGCTTTGATCCAGATGGGGGATCCTTGAGTGTTGCCAGTAAGCCTGATGAGGTCTTTTTCCTTGATTTGATTTGTATACTTCGCTTTCCACATGGTGCTCCAAATGGAATTAGGATTTTCTACCCATCTCCACCATATTTTTGCTGCTACGGCCTTGCTTAGTATCTCAGGATCTCTTAGGCCCAACCCTCCCTCCAATTTTGGTTTGCAAATGTCTGTCCACTTGAGGAGGGCCCATTTGGATTTCTTAGAGGCCCCATTCCAGAGGAAGGATCCCTGGATGTTTCGAATGGATTTATAAACAGCCTTAGGGGCCGCAAGGGCTGAGAATAGATACGCTGGCATGGTTTGAGGAACGGATTTGACCAATATCAGTCTGTTGGCCATGTTTAAGGCCCTGTGAGTCCAACTGCTTAAACTGGCCCTCATTTTGTTAAGGAGGGCTTCCCAGATGGCAGATTTGTAGGCATATTCCGAGAGTTGAATACCAAGGTATTTGGTTGGAAGGGAGTTCTTCTGAATATTAAGAATTCAGCTGAGATTTCTCTGCACAGGAATGGATGTGTTGAAAAAAAACAGTTTGGATTTTGTGAGATTGATTTCCATACCTGAGGCCTCTGAGAAAGTCTTTAACACTTTGCTTATGGTTCAAGCTTCCTGCACTGTGGGGGCGCCCATGAGCATTGTATCTGTTATCACTCAGATTTTCCTTGAAGTTGTTGGAAGAGGAAAGGGGTCCGAGGTAACCACAAACCAACCTTCAGGTACAGAATCTAGCCAATCTGTACCCAGAGAGGGCTCTCTCTATAAAATATAACTTTGTTTTAGAAGATATTAGGCTAGTTGTGAAGTCTAGGGGTTTTGTTTGAATTTAGGTTGATGGAATTCTTTAGCTGAGATTAAGATCAAGTAGTTTCAGTCCATTGGGCTATGGAGTCAAAGGATTGGATGCACTGGCTTAAGTTTTTTAACAAAAGATGGTTTATCAGGGCAAGATAATCAAACTAGAAACAATTATAGATCTAAAGTGAATGGAATGGAATTCAAACGGACGAAAGGAAACTAAGAATCTTCCAACACATTCAAGAGAAGAGAAATAGATTGATTATCAATAAAGAGCAGTTAAGTATTCTTTACTAAATAACCAAAGATGTATAAACTAGACAAACAGGAGCAATTAAGAATTCCTTGTTTAAACCAGTTTAGAAGAAAACATTTAGAATAATAACGACTGAAATTAGATTACACCTAAGTACTTTCTGATTTAACCCTTTTCGTTAAATATTAAGATAATGAAACACAGATGATATTGTAAACAAATATGAAACTTCAAAAAATGAGATAGAGATGACTTATTGATCCTTCATTTGACACATGAATCCTGAGAAAAGTCTTTTGCCTCAATTCCTTGTCCAGTTTTGCCATGAAAATTTTCTCCAAAGCTCTTTATTCCAAAATATTCAATGTTACATCAGAGTATAAGAATCCACCCTCAATAATTCAATTGAGGGCTTATTTATACAAAAAAAAATTATACAAAATATCTCTTAACAAAACAAGATATAATCTAAGATGACTCATAAATAAGTTACAATAAAAATAGAGATAGACGGTCTCATAGATAAGACAGGAAGTAACCGATGTTGTGCTGTTTCCTCCTTTTGAGAATGTGCTGGAGGCAGGACCTATATTCAGCTCATCGTTGTCCTCTTCAGTAATTTTGTTCTAACTGACTTGCTTCACTGATACTCTTTGTTCTTACTGATACACTTTAACTGAACTGATACTCTTTGACCGTTATTTTTCCATTTATCCATTATACTGTAGTAAATAGGCAAAATTTCATATAAGGATAAATTTTACAAAAGTTATAACAAATCTTCCCACCATTTATCTTCTGCTATTCTTGTCCGTTGAAGCTTAATGTTTCATCAGCCTCGGTATATCTGAAGAAATTAGGCTGATTAGGAAACAAATGTCTTACTTCATGTTCAAGATAAAACAAATTCTCTAATCTGTCATGAAGATTCCTTCCTGTAGGTAATGCTACTTCTGATGAAATGGCTGAGGAACTGGCTAGATTGTGAGCATGTATGTCCAATTTCCTAACATAAGTTTCCAGGTCCATTATTTTATCTTCTGGAACCATAGGGCTGGGCAACCCTTTATTTAATAAAACATTAAACCTTTCTCTGAAAGCAATTATTTCTCCCTGCCTGTCAAAGCACCTTCGTTCCAAATTTTTCATAAGAGTTCTTTTAGTAGAAACTCTTTTTATTTCTAAGATTGTTGCAGCTCTATCCTAAATACCCACTTTTTCAAGCTGCTGTCTGGTTTGGGTGTTTAGAAACTGTATAAGCTGATTGGCTTCCTCAGGCCTATTTCCTAATTCTGCTCGTGTGTTTTCAACTTCATCCAGAGCTGCTTTGACCAAATCATTCTGCTCGTATATTATCTGAATTGAAGGCCATATGTCTTTTATTGTCTAGATAATATTATCCCAAAGAATTTCATTTAGTTCTCTCAAAGGCTTTTCCAATGTGAGATCCTTTTCTAACGCTTTAACCAATTTTTCCAATCTCTTGATTTCTCTTGATTTGTCAGCAACACTCATTTTTGAAATATCATATCTCTATTCCAAATTGTTAACCTGTAACTTTGCGTGTTGAGGTTCTGTTACTTGAAGTTTCAAGTCATTCATTTTCTTTACTAATTCTTCAGTACTCAAATTTGAAGTATTTACCTGTGATGACTCTGCTGGCTGACCTGTTGGCTGTGTACCTATAATAATCTCTGCTGTAGATACTGGAACACTGGACTACTTGTCTTTTAATGCTTGTTCCAACTCTTTTTCTGTTTCAATCAGTTTCTCATTCATTTTAAAGAGAAACTCCATCATTTCTTCTTCAGAATTCTTATTTATTATTTCTTCAGTTTGAGGATGTCTGAAAGCTGGCAATTTCAACTGCTTTCTCAAAGCTGGAATGTCATCATCTTTTTTCTTGATTAGAGCTTCTATACCGTTGACATCCTTTGGATTGTGACCCAAACCAATTATTATTTCCTCTAATGTTTTTATCCTGTTGTCTTTGGCTTGAGAAGAAGCCTTTTCAAGCTGTAACTGTGTATTGGTGTTCTCCAAAGAATCCTGTAACCTGTGAGCTGCCATTGCCTTATCAGTTAAAGTAGAATAGATCATTTCCCCGGTTTGCTTATGTAACTTAATCTGATCTAAAGGATGGATATCCTTTGCTAGGACTTCAAAGTTTGTCCTAA
Organism: Pinus albicaulis; assembly: GCA_034641835.2. Classification (NCBI taxonomy): domain Eukaryota; kingdom Viridiplantae; phylum Streptophyta; class Pinopsida; order Pinales; family Pinaceae; genus Pinus; species Pinus albicaulis. The sequence continues at coordinate 17,323 of JAXQQM020075477.1, forward strand.
TATAATCAGCAGCTGTTTGGGGTTGCTGCACCTTGGGTTTAAAATGGCTCATTAACATTTTTCCCTGTTGGATGTCAAAAGCTGACATCAATCTTTCTTGATTCTTTGGAGCCATTTTGATATTGATTATATACTTGTATTTTCAGTGGATCATTCCTGGCCTTGATATTAATAAATGTCTTCTTTATATCTCCTGTATCTTTAACTCGTGTTTTGAAAGAAGATATTTCAACACTCTGTTGCTTCTGTAGCTCTTTCCTTTGTGAGGTAGTGGATGCTTCACTGACTGTACCTGTTTGTTGACTGCCCAATTGTTCTGGTCCTTGACTATTAAGGATTTCATCAATAGATTCTACTTCTGGAGGAATATTCAATTTCTGTCTTTTGGCCTGAGGATGTTGTGAAGATCCAATGAAAGGGGTAGCAGCTTCAGCTTCTCTCTTTTTTCCCTTTTCCACATTTAATGGAGTCTGCAAAATTGACACTTCTACTGGATTGGTTTGAACGAAAGAAACCTGTACTTGATCCTGTCCCTTGGAAGTTTGAGGTTGTTCTGTCATAGTGAATGTTTCTTTAACTTGTGTATCAACCTCTTTTTCTTTTCCCTTAGATGATAATGCAATGTTTTCTTGTAACTCCTGCTGAATAATCCCAGTTGAGGAAGGACCAACCTCTGGTCTTGGTACCTATTTTTGGAGAAAACAACATTTTGAACAGATGCTGGTTAATGCGGCTAATCTTATTAGAGGCTTGAATGCAATTTTCTTTGACAGGATAAAGGTTGGCGGACTTTAGAAATTTGAAATTCGAATTTTCTGCGTGGAGGGTGTATTCGTTCACTGCATACAAAATAATGAAAACGACGCGAATTTTTGTTTTATTGTCAAAGTCAAATGGGGGGCAATTTTTTTATTATTTTAATAAATGACGTCATCCTGTACGAGAGATGAGTCACGGGGAATGGTGGTAAGTGGTTTATTCCGCACCACTTTTGAGGGTAGGCGGTTTTGGGCAGGGAGGCAGCGAATCCACAAAGCAAACGACGCGTGGCCAGGGTACTATTTGAAAACCGCTGTCATTTCGCACGTTAACTTTCGGATCAGAGATGGCCAGTGGAATTGACGATGGCTGTCGATCTTGGAGCGGGTGATCGGACGGTGGACGAGACAGGGAGTTGACAGATGTTTAACGGGCGGGACTGACGTGATTATTGGTTAATTAATCATTTCGGGAGCATTCTTATTGGCAGGGATCGGTTCTTAATTAACCATGAGGATTGATTAAGTCCTTATACAGTAGATGGTTCGGGGGTGAAAAATATATGCGGGATGGGTTATTTCACAGTTTGGTTTTAATTAAACTTTGAGTTTTATTTTTGTTTTAAACACATGTACATATGTTTAAACATTTTCCATATATTTTATTATATGATAATTAAACCAATGTGATTTTCTTCCCATAGGAGGCGGGAATAGAATTAAAGATATTGTTTAGCCAAAAGGGAGTATAAAGTGGGTTTTTATTTGACATAAGTGGGAATTAAATACTTTTGGCTAAAAACTATAAAACAAGGGTTTTAGGAATATTTATATAAAAAAGGAGCTATATACATAGGAGAAGGTTATTTCAATAAGGATTTAATATATAAATTAGAGTTAATATGACAAGGGGAACAATTTAAACTCAAAATACTTAAATATAACCAAGAAAGTGAAGATTCAAAAGTAAATGGCATTATTATACTTTCATCACTTAGACTTAGAATAAAAAGTGATTTTGAGGGCTTTTCATGAAATATTGAAGGATTTTCCTAAGTAAAATGGGATTTTACTTAGGAAAATATTTTTGAGAGGTGAATGAATGTGATAATGGATGATTTCAAGTACTTAGGTTTTTTCAATTATGGTGCTGAGGGTCTAGTCCCTCCAAAAGTCAAGGAAATGCCTTGAGCCCCTTTAATCTTCAAATACCTTAGTGCTTAGGGAAATTAGTGAAATGTTTAGGGAAAATGAGAGGGGAAGTTAATAATCTTGACTTTGCTTTGCTGTGAACTTTTTCCAATGTAGTATCTGCCTTTGCACTTGTGATGAAAGTAAAATTGAACACACTTAGAACCATCATTCATCACATGTAATTCTGCAACAACATCTACCTACCCTACTTACTTTACCCTACCATTTTCTCTTCTTTATTAGGGTGCACTTAGACTGGCAAACCCTTATCACACTTTTTCTTTTACATGGCAAACCTATCTAAGTCTACACTTATTACATCCAAGGGCTCAGATTAAAATGTTGAGCACCTTTTATTAACTCTACCTATCTACTTATCTGCCAATATTAAACTATTTGGTCAGATATTTATTCTCTATTCTACAACATGAAATTGAAAAATGAATGAGTCAAGTTTAAACTATTTGACTCTTCATAAATTGTGTCAAAAATTTGACAAGCTGCACACAATTGCTTATTACAGAAAATGAAATAGTAGTGGCATTTAGACTTGCACACTTTCCTTGGCCTTTCTTTTGATGGGGTTCATTTTCTTTCACTTTTTTAGCCAATTTTATTTTTTCACCCTTTGATTTTTCTTTTAGGGTATACCCTCTTTACATTTTTTAAATTTTTTGATTTTTTGATTTTTTAAGAATATGGAACACCTTTGCACAAGAAAAAGGTTTGAACATATTGCATAGTTCAATAAGTCAATCATGAAAAATGACATCTATTGGTATAGGAATCTAACACTGGCTCCAGTTGGGGATGGCTTTTCCTGGTGAAAAGTCAAGAAAAGCAGGTCAGATGCCTTAAAATGTCTTTTAACTAAACCATGAAATCTTCTTTTTCTGGTGGCTTTATTGTATATATGATAGTGAATCTTCTGAAGCTTAGGGCCTTCACTTCGGGCTTCAACTTCAGCCAGTCACCATCCAATCAAAACTGATGCATTAAAAAGGATATATTATGTACATGTTAAAAAGTCAGAACATCCTAGTAAATAGGATCAAAGTAGTGTTTTAGAATTCGACCATTCACTGGTCCTTCCTCAGCTTCTGAACCATCCAATTTCTTCAAAAAATATGTGTTATTTCCCTGTAAAGCATGAATTATGTAAGGTCCTTTCCATAAGAAATCAAATTTCCCATGTTTTCCTTTATCTTCCCTTCTGGAATCCCATCTCAAAACTTTGTCTCCCAGTTGAAAATCTTCTGTTTTGGTTCTTTTGTCGAACATTTTCTTCAATTTTTCCTGCAAAACTTGGGATGATTGATACACTTCTTCTCTGGTCTGCTGCAAGTGAATTGTTTGATTTATTCTTCTCTGAATATCATTTGGTTCTACTTGAGCCTCCTGAAGTAACTTCATTACAGGAACTCCTAAAGATGATGGAAATCTAGCCTCAATATCATAAACTAATTCATATGGACTTGTTCCAATTGATTTTTTGGTAGTAAGCCTGTCTGCCCATAATGCATTGGTAAGTTTCTTATGCCAATTCTTCTTATTCTCTTCCAATAATTTTTTAATGATATTAATGAGGCTTTTATTGGAAGATTCAGCCAGTCCATTACCTTGAGGATAATAGGCTGTTGAATGGCCTAAAGTGATGTGATATTTATTGCAGAATCTAATCATTTTCTTAGACTTGAAAGCAACAACATTATCAGTTATAATTTTCTCAGGACAACCAAATCTTGAAAGTATATTGGTTTCTAAGAATCCTATAATTACAGAATCATTGGCTTGTCTGGATGGGATAGCTTCAATCCATTTAGTAAAGTAATCTATGGCAGTGAGAATCCATCTGTGTTGGCCAGAAGAAGGAGGATGGATTTCTCCAATAAAATCCAGTCCCCATTGTTGAAAGGGTTTCTCGGTGGAAATTGGTTTTAATGGTAAAGGTAACAATTTTCTTTTGCCTTCAAATATCTGACACTTATGGCAAGCAGTTACAAATTTCTTAACATCTGAAAACAAGGTTGGCCAATAAAAACTAGCCCTTAAAATCTTATCTGCATTTGACTTCCAGTAGAGGTGTCCACCAAAATCTCCTGCATGGAATTCATTGAGAACCTTGTCAGTTTCATATTTTAATAAACAATTTAATAGAATTACTTCATGATTCTTCCAAAAAAGAGCATTATCTAAAATACAATACTTTAAAGATGTCATTTTCAAAAACCTTTGTTTCGTTCTAGATAACCCTGGAGGAGCTTGCAGGTTTAACAAAACATAAATGATATCAGCGTACCAAGGTGAGTCTAAAAAGGCTTGACTAATTTGTGGAGTCGCCATCTCCTATTCGTCATCCAGTTCATTAATGTTCAGGGCTTGGCAATTTCTTTCAGTCATGAGTTGAGCCAAACCTTGTCCTTTTATGAGTTTTGTAGGTCTTATTTCAATATCATATTCTAATATGGTAGCTATCCATTTGCCTCTTTTGCCTTCAATTCCATCTTGAGTTAAGATGTCTTTAATGACAACGTTAGGTACATAAGCAATCACATGAGAATACAATATATAAACTCTGAAATCTTTAATCGCTTTCACAAGTGCAAAAGCTTGTTTCTCCATGATATTGTATTTTAATGATGCATCTCTAAGTGCTTTACTAAAAAAGTCTATAGGTTTTTCACATCCTTGATCATCCTTTTGTAATAAAACAACTGCAACTGTATGTTCCGAAACAAATGAAAAAATTATGAAATCTCTATCAAATTTTGGACTGGTAAGAACTAGTGTTCTGGTCAAAGCCATTTTGATTTCTTCAAATGATTGCTTGGATTCAACTGTCCACTTAATACTTGAATCCTTTCTTAACATCTTAGTAATCAGTCTAAGTAATTCAGCTAAACTAGAAATGAATCTTCTCAAAAAATTGATTTTACCTATGAAAGCTTGAAGTTCTTTAATATTTCTGGGATGAGGTATCTGCAAAATGGCTTGTATTCTTTCAGGATCAATTCTAATGCCATATTTTGAAATGATATGACCTAGGAATTTACCTTCTTTAAGACCAAACAATGACTTCTTAGGATTTAAAGAAATACCATATTTTCTACATTTTATGAACACCTGTCTAAGATGATCTAAATGTTGTTGATCAGTCTTGGAAAAAACAGTCAAATCATCCAGATATATGACTAGAAAATCATGAATTTCTTTGGCAAAGGCTATGTCCATTGCTCTTGGAAGGTCGCTCCTGCATTTTTGAGTCCAAAAGGCATCTTAACATATTTGAAAGTACCCCACAGTGTTGTAAAAGTTGTTTTGTATTGATCGTCAGGATGAACTAGAATCTGGTTGTATCCTGAGAATCCATCCATAAGAGAAATCCTTGAAGCTCCTACTACCCTTTGTAGGATATGGTCCATTTTAGGCAAAGGATAGTTATCTTTTAAAGACACTTTATTTAAATATCTCAAATCAACACATAGTCTAATCTCTCCAGTCTTCTTCCTTGTTGGCACCAAATTAGAAACCCATTCAGAAAACCTAGTAGGAGCAATTATTCCTGCTTCATACATTCTTTTAATCTCTTTCTCAATTGAAGGTAGTAATACAGGGTTAATTCTTCTAAGTTTTTGTTTAAATGGTTTTTGATCTGGTTTCAAAGGTATTGTATGTTGAATGATTGATGTATCATATGATTTAAGATCTTCATAACTCCAGGAAAAAACATCCTGGAATTCTTTTAAAAGTTCAACATATTTAACCTTTTGATATGCTGGCAGGGATTTAGATAACTTAACCATCTTGGGATTTCCTTCAGTTCCCAAATTGTATTCTTCAATATTAGCTTTTAACGGTTCCATTTTGGGTTTTAGTGGAATGTCATTTGAGTCAAAAAGATCTTCTAAAGGAGTTAATCCTTTAGGCAAATGATTATCTTTCAGATTAATAATTTCAGATTCATCTTCTATAATCTCATCGACTTCCATTTGTTTCAAATCCTGCATATCTTTTTTGGTGAATTTAGTTGGGTGAAGCATGTGAATTGCAGTCTCTTCTGAAATATATGTTTCTTGTTCATCTATTCGATCAGATTCATTGATTTTCGTGTCTTCATCTATGCTACTGTTAGAGAATTCGTTTTCTAAGGTCAAAAAATTATTTATCTGATTATTATTTACAAACACTTGCCAATTCATAAGATTGTCTGGTAGAGCAGGTCTATGTCTAATCTCAGCTGTGAACTAATGATTAGGTTAAAAAGGTAATTTACAAGTGCTAGCGAACATTGCAAGACTGTGAGCATGCAAATTTTGTTTCCTAGGAATTTTGGCAAGCTAAGCCTGTAGAAAAGTGTTGAGAATTTCCACAACTGTTCCTCTGTATTCTCTTAATATAGGGTCTTTTGTTGAACATTAACCATTAATCTGTTGAATAATTAACTCAGAGTCTCCTATGATTGATACTCTAATTCCTCCTAATTTTTTGACATGTTTAAGCCCTAGCAAAAGAGCCTCATATTCTACCATATTATTAGTGCATCTAAAGTTCAATATATAAGCATGGCCTTCAGCATGATCATTTTCAACATTATGTATCAAAATTCCAGCTCCTACTCCTAACTTATTTACTGAACCATCAAATTCTAAATGCCACAGAATTTCATGTTCATAATCTTCATTGACTGTTTTAACAACTTTCTTAACAGGGAGCTCTGGTTTTTCAGTTTTTTCTGGTATTTCTTGAATGTCTAATGTTTCTTTGTTTTTAGAAATTTCTTCAATTTGAACAGTAGATTTATTTGCAGTTTCTATTTCTGGTGCTTCTAATTCAGTAGGAAGGTCACATTCAGCATTATAAAGGATGAATGAGTCCATATCAGAATGGACTGAGTAGACAGGGAAGTTTTCATGCTTTTCCTGACTACTAACTAAATATTTCATCAAGGTTTCCCTGTACATTATTTTAGGTTGACCAAACACTGAAATAGTAGCATATGACATATCTAATTGAAGATATCCTCCGAGTTTGGCACCCCAGGATCTGGACAACAACATACCATATTTGGGAGGAATATCCGCTACTACTATATCCATCAGAATAGATTTCGCAGGGTATTGCACCAAAGTAACACACAAATCTTTAATCAAACCTAAACATCTTACCTGACTTGAATCAAAGGAAAACATATCTTTATATCGTCTGGTAATGTCTAGGTTTAATCTTTCCATCACAGCCTTGGGCATTAAATTGTGAGACGCTCCAAAATCAAGCATGGCATTATTAAGTATTTTGTCATGTACATTCAAACTTACATAAAATGGAGGAGTTTCTCCACTTTCTAGTTTTCCATTTACTTCAGGGCCAAAAAGTAATTTGGGTTGATCATCAAAAACATTTACAGAATCATCCATTCTAGTAATGTTAAGGGATTTGCTGATTTGGCTTCTATAGACATCATGTTTAGCTAATTCTGCCAATGGAACAACTATCTTTAATTTGCCTATTTCAGCTTCTAGATTGAAATATTTTTCTGTTTGAGCTCTAGTATTTTGAACAGTTGGATTTTCTCTATTTTTTGGGTCTTCAGTGTTTTTCTCTTTTCCATGAGTGGGATTATGAGTTGAAGGTGTTTTTGAATTAACTTCTGCTGGTTCTTCTACGTTTCCTGCAAGAGGAAAAGTATTGGAAAGTTGTTTATTATTTAGTTGATTATCTGACACATCTTCGATTAATGGATTAGCGGGGTTAGGACTTGCTCTAGAAAGAATTTGTACAGGAGGAGTGTTAGTTTTACCTTTGATGTTTTGTTTTACAGCTTTCTGTTTGCTATTCTCTGGCACGTCAATTCGTCTACTTCTCAAATTGTATTGTTTATGAACTTCATAAATTTCTGAATCATATCCTTCTTTAAAATCAAAGTTTCTCCTGAATGAGTTTGAAATGTTTCAAGAATGTGATTTTCTTGATCATCTTGAGACAGGAAAACTTCTGGTTCATTCTTGTTTTCAGTCAAGTTATTTATTTCAACATCCTCAGTTGGTTCCTCAGAAGATGAACCTTCAACAAAATTTTCCTGGAATGGTGGCCTGATGTTTTGGTCAGGAACATTTTTCCCAGTATTTTGGTTTTGATTTCTTCTGAAGTTTGGGTTTCTAACAACATTTTGACCATTGCCAGAATAATTTCTTTCAATTTTCTCTACTCTATCTCCCAGTCTTTCCATCCCTTTAATAATTGCATCCAGCTTTCTCTCAAAAGCCGAAGGCTCTTCGTTTATAGGCATCCTTCTTTCAGCTCTAGCTCTAGCTCTTTTTTCTATGAGTTTAGCTTCAACACTAACAACTATGCTTTGCATCTCTTCTAGGGTTTGGGGAGCTCTTTCCCTAAGTGAATATGCTATGTCAGAATCAAACCCATCAGGGAATTTAACCAGTACTGAATCCGGAGGGGGTCTAAGTTTTTGGGGAACAACGTTGTAGGCTTCGTTGAATCTAATGATATAATCTTGCACTGTTTCATTAGGTCCTCTTTTCAATTTTCAAAAGTCATATATGATTTGAAGAGGGTCATTCTTCTTCTCCCATCTATTTAAAAATGCCCTATATAAGGCTGGTAAGTCAGCAATACTGTTTGGAGCAAGAGTCCTAAACCATGTCCTGACTTCCCCAGTAAGACTCTGAACAAAAATTCTCATTCGAACATCATCAGCATCTATTTCATAAAATTCAAAGTAATCAGTCATCCTTTTGGTATGTTGTTGAGCAGTGTAAGTACCAGAACCATCAAAAGGGGTGATTTTACTCTGATAATCTTGGGGCAAAGCACCAGGGTTGCCTGGCAATCTCAAAGGAGCATATCTATTTGCCATCGGAAGGTGTAATGGAATAACAGGTGATGATGGTCTAGAAGTAGTGGGTGGAGGAGTAGAAGAAGTAGCTTGTGTTTGAGAAGTTTGGGGAAAAGTAGATGATCTTGGGGAAACTGTAGTAATCACAGAAATGTTTGTAGTTTCTTCAAAGGTTTGTTCAGATTGAATGGAATTTTTTAAATGCTTGTCAAGATGTGAAGTGATAAATTCAAATTGCAAATCTTCAAGAAATAATGGGTCCGGAACCATTCTGGACAATTCAGTTTCAGAAAATTCACAAATAAAGATGTTTCGAATAGCTCATCAAAAGGTTCTTCATCAAAATAAATCCACTTTACAGGACAGGAAGTTGATCTATAAAGAGGTCAAGAACTTCCAGAGCTTTCTTGACTTTCTTTTTCAGAGCTTTCTTGACTTCTAAGAATCCTAGGAATCAGATTCAGATTTTTGAATACAGGCGGTGGATTTGGATTAGGATTAGATCTAGTATACCGAGTCCTTTCTGAAGCCAGTTTTCTTAGTAATGTTTCTTTTTAAGTTTTTTGTTTTAAATGAAATGAAAATACATTTCGACAAACTCTTTAAGAAATTTAAGATTTTGGGTTAAAGTTTTCTCAAAGATTTATTGAACTAGAGAAACTGATTGAATGTTTGAAACCAAAGTTCAGTCTATAAACTAGACCGGAGATTGACTGAAGTAGCATTTATTTACTATGCAATTGCAGAGAAAAAAGCATTTCAAAGGTTACCTGGCTAATCTTCAGACTTCGTCTGTAGTTTATAAATCAAACAATAGTAACAATAAAATGATTCAGGTCCCCAGTGGAGTCGCCACAATGTTATCACTCAGATTTTCCTTGAAGTTTTTAGAAGAGGAAAGGGGTCCGAGGTAACCACAAACCAAACTTCAGATACAGAATCTAGCCAATCTGTATCTAGAGAGGGCTCTCTCTTTAAAATATAGCTTTGTTTTTTAGAATATTAAGCTAGTTGTAAAGCCCAGGGGTTTTTATTTTGTTTGGGGTTGATGGAATTCTTTAGCTAAGATTAAGATCAAGTAGTTTCAGTCCATTGGGCTAATGGATTCAAAGGATTGGCATGCACTGGCTTAAGTTTTTTAACAAAAGATGGTTTATCAGGGCAAGATAATCAAACTAGAAACAATTTATAGATCTAAAGTGAATGGAATGGAATTCAAATGGATGAAAGGCAACAAAGAATCTTTCAACACATTCAAGAGAAGAGAAATAGATTGATTATCAATAAAGAGCAGTTAAGTATTCTTTACTAAATAACCAAAGATGTATGAACTAGACAAACAGGAGCAATTGAGAATTCGCTGTTTAAACCAGTTTAGAGGAAAACATTTAGAATAATAACGACTGAAATCAGATTACACCTAAGTACTTTCTGATTTAATCCTTTTCGTTAAATATCAAGATAATGAAACACAGATGATATTGTAAACAAATATTAAACTTCAAAACATGAGATAGAGATGACTTATTGATCCTTCATTCGACACATGAATCCTGAGAAAAGTCTTCTGCCTCAATTCCTTGTCCAGTTTTGCCACGAAAAATTTCTCCAAAAGCTCTTTATTCCAAAATATTCAATGTTACATCAGAGTATAAGAATCCACCCTCAATAATTCAATTGAGGGCTTATTTATACAAAAAATTATACAAAATATCTCTTAACAAAACGAGATATAATCTAAGATGACTCATAAATAAGTTACAATAAAACTAGAGACAGATGGTCTCATAGATAAGACAAGAAGTAACCGATGTTGTGTTGTTTCCTCCTTTTGAGAATGTGCTGGAGGCAGGACCTATATTTTAGCTCATCGTTGTCCTCTTCAGTAATTTTGTTCTAACTGACTTGCTTCACTGATACTCTTTGTTCTTACTGATACACTTTAACTGAACTGATACTCTTTGACCTTTGTTTGTCCCTTTATCCTTTATACTGTAGTAAATAGGAAAAATTTCATATAAGGATAAATTTTACAAAAGTTCCAACAAATCTTCCCACCATTTATCTTCTGCTATTTTGGTCCATTGAAGCTTCCTTAATGTTTCATCAGCCTCGGTATATCTGAAGAAATTAGGCTGATTAGGAAACAAATGTCTTACTTCATGTTCAAGATAAAACAAATTCTCTAATCTGTCATGAAGATTCCTTCCTGTAGGTAATGCTACTTCTGATGAAATGGCTGAGGAACTGGCTAGATTGTGAGCATGTATGTCCAATTTCCTAACATAAGTTTCTAGGTCCATTATTTTATCTTTTGGAACCATAGGGCTGGGCAACCCTTTATTCAATAAAACATTAAACCTTTCTCTGAAAGCAATTATTTCTCCCTGCATGTCAAAGCACCTTCGTTCCAAATTTTGCATAAGAGTTTTTTTAGTAAAAACTCTTTTTATTTCTAAGATTGTTGCAGTTCTATCCTGAATACCCACTTTTTCAAGTTGCTGTCTGGTTTGGGTGTTTAGAAACTGTATAAGTTGATTGGCTTCCTCCGGCCTATTTCCTAATTCTGCTCGTGTGTTTTCAACTTCATCCAAAGCTGCTTTGACCAAATCATTCTGCTCGTATATTATCTGAATTGAAGGTCAGATGTCTTTTATTGTATGGATAATATTATCCCAAATAATTTCATTTATTTCTCTCAAAGGCTTCTCCAATGTGAGATCTTTTTCTAACGCTTTAACCAATTTTTCCAATCTCTTGATTTCTCTGATTTGTCAGCAACACTCATTTTTGAAAGATCATATCTCTGTTCCAAATTGATAAGCTGTAACTTTGCGTGTTGAAGTTCTGTTACTTGAAGTTTCAAGTCATTCATTTACTTTACTAATTCTTCAGTACTCAAATTTGAAGTATTTACCTTTGATGACTCTGTTGGCTGACTTGTTGGCTGTGTACCTGTAATAATCTCTGTTGTAGATACTGGAACACTGGACTGCTTGTCTTTTAATGCTTGTTCCAACTCTTTTTCTGTTTCAATCAGTTGCTCATTCATTTTCAAGAGCAACTTCATCATCTCTTCTTCAGAATTCTTCTTTATTATTTCTTCAGTTTGAGGATGTCTGGAAGCTGGCAATTTCAACTGCTTTCTCAAAGCTGCAATGTCATCATATTTTTTCTTGATTAGAGCTTCTATACCTTTGACATCCTTTGGATTGTGACCCAAACCAATTATTATTTCCTCCAAATTTTTTATCCTGTTGTCTTTGGCTTGAGAAGAAGCCTTTTCAAGCTGTAACTGTGTATTGGTGTTCTCCAAAGAATCCTGTAACCTGTGAGCTGCGATTGCCTTATCAGTTAAAGTAGAATAGATCATTTCCCCGGTCTGCTTATGTAACTCAATCTGATCTAAAGGATGGATATCCTTTGCTAGGACTTCAAAGTTTGTCCTAATATAATCAGCAGCTATTTGGGGTTGCTGCACCTTGGGTTTAAAATGGCTCATTAACATTTTGCCCTATTGGATGTCAAAAGCTGACATCAATCTTTCTTGATTCTTTGGAGCCATTTTCAGATATTGATTATATACTTGTATTTTCAGTGGATCATTCCTGGCCTTGATATTGATAAATGTCTTCTTTATATCTCCTGTATCTTTAACTGGTGTTTTGAAAGAAGATATTTCAACACTCTATTGCTTATGTAGCTCTTTCCTTTGTGAGGTAGTGGATGCTTCACTGACTGTACCTGTTTTTTGACTGCCCAATTGTTTTGGTCCTTGACTATCAAGGATTTCATCAATAGATTCTACTTCTGGAGGAATATTCAATTTTTGTCTTTTGGCCTAAGGATGTTGTGAAGATCCAATGAAAGGGGTAGCAGCTTCAGCTTCTCTCTTTTTTCCCTTTTCCACATTTAATGGAGTCTGCAAAATTGACACTTCTACTGGATTGGTTTGAACGGAAGAAACCTGTACTTGATCCTGTCCCTTGCAATTTTGAGGTTGTTCTGTCATAGTGAATGTTTCTTTAACTTGTGTATCAACCTCTTTTTCTTTTCCCTTAGATGATAATGCAATGTTTTCTCGTAACTCATGCTGAATAATCCCAGTTGAGGAAGGACCAACCTCTGGTCTTGGTACCTATTTTTGGAGAAAATAGCGTTTTGAACAGATGCTGGTTAATGCGGCTAATCTTCTGAGAGGCTTGACTGCAATTTTCTTTGACAGGATAAAGGTTAGCGGACTTTAGAAATTTGAAATTCGAATTTTCTGCGTGGAGGGTGTATTCGTTCACTGCATACAAAATAGTGAAAACGACGCAAATTTTTGTTTTATTGGCAAAGTCAGATGGGGGGCGAATTTTTTATTATTTTAATAAATGACGTCATTCTGTACGAGAGATGAGTCACGGGGAATGGTGGTAAGTGGTTTATTCCGCACCAATTTTGAGGGTAGGCGGTTTTGGGTGGGGAGGCAGCGAATCCACAAAGCAAACGACGCATGGCTAGGGTACTATTTGAAAACCGCTATCATTTCGCACGTTAACTTTCGGATCAGAGATGGCCAGTGGAATTGACGATGGCCATCGATCTTGGAGCGGGTGATCGGACGGTGGATGGGACAGGGAGTTGACAGATGTTTAACGGGCAGGACTGACATGATTATTGGTTAATTAATCATTTCGGGAGCATTCTTATTGGTGGGGATCGGTTCTTAATTAACCATGAGGATTAATTAAGTCCTTATACAGTAGATGGTTCGGGGGTGAAAAATATATGCGGGATGGGTTATTTCACAGTTTGGTTTTAATTAAACTTTGACTTTTTTTTTTTTAAACACATGTACATATGTTTAAACGTTTTCCATATATTTTATTATATGATAATTAAACCAATGTGATTTTCTTACCATAGGAGGCGGGAATAGAATTAAAGATATTGTTTAGCCAAAAGGGAGTATAAAGTGGGTTTTTATTTGACATAAGTGGGAATTAAATACTTTTGGCTAAAAACTATAATACAAGGGTTTTAGGAATATTTATATAAAAAAGGAGCTATATACATAGGACAAGGTTATTTCAATAAGGATTTAATATATAAATTAGAGTTAATATGACAAGGGGAACAATGTAAACTCAAAATACTTAAATATAACCAAGAAAGTGAAGATTCAAAAGTAAATGGCATTATTATACTTTCATCACTTAGACTTAGAATAAAAGTGATTTTGAGGGCTTTTCATGAAATGTTAAAGGATTTTCCTAAGTAAAATGGAATTTTATTTAGAAAAAGATTTTTGAGAGGTGAATGAATGTGATAATGGATGATTTCAAGTACTTAGGTTTTTTCAATTATTGGGCCGAGGGTCTGGTCCCTCCAAAAGTCAAGGAAATGCCTTGAGCCCCTTTAATCTTCAAATACCTTAGTGCTTAGGGAAATTAGTGAAATGTTTAGGGAAAATTAGGTGCCATCAATCTTGACTTTTGTTTTTCTTTTTTTATTGTGAACTTTTTTCAATGTAGTATTCATTTTCACTCACAGGATGAAAGTAAAGATTTAACACATCTAGAGTCATTATCCATCACATGTATTTCTGCAACATCATCTACCTACCCTACCTACTTTACTCTACCATTTTTCTTCTTTATTAGGGTGCACTTAGACTGGCAAACCCTTATCACACTTTTTCTTTCACATGTAAAAATCTATCTAAGTCTAACCTTATTACATCCAAGGGCTTAGATTAAACTGTTGAGCACCTTTTATTATCTCTACCTATCTACTTATCTGCCAAGATTAAACTGTTTGGTCAGATATTTATTCTCTATTCTACAACATGAAATTGAAAAATGAATGAGTCAAGTTTAAACAGTTTGACTCTTCATAAATTGTGGCAAAAGTTTGACAAGTTGCACACAATTTCTTTATTATAGAAAATGAAATAGTAATGGCATTTAAACTTGCACACTTTCCTGGTCTATTTTTGTTTGGGGTTCATTTTCTTTCAATTTTTTGGCCATTTTGCCACCCTTTCATTTTTCTTTTAGGGTATACCCTCTTTACATTTTTTAAATTTTTTGATTTTTTTTTTAAGAATATGGAACACCTTTGCACAAGAAAAAGGTTTGAACATATTGCATAGTTCAATAAGACAATCATGAAAAATGACACCTATTGGTATAGGAGTCTAATAAAGATTACCTTACGAATTAAGCCGATGTATCACTGCAGTGGGCCTCAGGTGCCAAGCCATTCCTTTGAGTCGATTCTCATTGCTTTCAATTTTGGGATAAACATTCTTCCAACCTTGCCTATAATAACCAAGAGAAAAGGAGACAGGATATCCTGTATTATACCCTCTGCATTTTGCTGGGAAGGGTTTGTTGGTCTCATTCATCATGATTGAAAATAATGCTCCCGAGACCAGTTCCATTATCCAATTTATCCATATCGGACTGAATCCAAAAGCCTGGAGGATTGCTCTTATGTAGTGCCAACTGATTTTATCAAAGGCCTTCGAAAGGTCAAGCTGGATGAGCATACCTGGAGTCCTTTTTGTTTTGAGAGAATGCAACACTTCCTGAGTGAGGATTATACTATCGGTAATCTGCATGCCTTCAACATATCTAGTTTTCTCTAGAGATATGATTGAGGGGAGGATGGATTTAAGTCTGTTAGCCATCAGTTTAGAAAGGATTTTATAAATGACATTGCAAAGGGCTATGGGTCAAAACTTGTCGGGGGAGTCAGCATGGTCCGATTTGGGAATTAAGGTGAGGAAGGTCGCGTTGATGGTAGGCAGCACTCTTTTGGTTCTGTGAAAGTTATTTACTAGGTTGAATAGGTCAGCCTTGATAATGGGCCATCAAGCTTTAAAGAATTCAATTGTAAAGTTGTCTGGTTCGGGAGCTTTGTTCGAAGCAATGGTGAAGATTTATTCTTCAATCTCCTACTTAGCGAATTCTCTTAAAAGAAGGGAGTTTTTCTCCTCTGTGACTAAGGTGGGGATAGCATCGATGACTCCACTAATGGCTTGGGTTCTGTCTTGAATGGGATCACTGAGAACAGAATTGAAGTATGAGTTAAGTTCAGATCCTATTTGCTCCCTGGTATAAACTTTAGCGCCATCAGCTTTTTTGAGGGAGAGAATGTGATTATTTGCTCTATGCTGAATGGTTGACTTGTGAAAGAAGCTTGTGTTTCATTCTCCTTGTTTTAACCATTGCACCCTCGATTTTTGCCTCCACATCATCTCTTCTTGTTTTAGCCTTTCTTCCCATTGCCTTTGAAGGTTTGATTCTTGAGCTATCCTTTCATCATTGGGTCCTTGATCATTGTTTGCTGGAGGTTCGCCATTTTTTCCTCGAGCTCCTTTTTGGCTTTAAATATGTCGCCAAAGGTGTTCTTGTTCCAGCGTTTGAGGTTGCATTTGATGATCTTGAGCTTCTGATGGAAGATGTACATGATATTATTGCTTCTTATGGTGGCTTGAGTCCACCAGCTTTGTATATTTTGCATGAATGATGGGTGATTTGTCCAAAAAGCCTCGAATCTAAATGGTCTATTGTGGGGCCTGTCCAAATTAATGAAGTGAATCTACACTGGCCAATGATCAGATCCCCCAATAGGGAGAATGCTGGCCTCCATGTCTATATTTTGAAGCATAATGGAGTCTAGCATAAGGAACCTATCCATCCTTGATGCTACTTTCCTGTTTCCCCCTTGCTTATTATTCCAGGTATGCAGACCATTTACTATGGGGATATCAATGAGTTTGGATTCAGCAATGAAGGTGTTGAATGCTTCTGAGTCTTTATCCAATATTCGTAAGCCTCCCTTTTTTCCCGTTAGAGTGGTGATCATATTAAATTCACCACCTAAAATCCAGTGGTTTGCCCCATGGTGTTTTCGGACGTCATCCAGGTCTTTCAGCATCTTCAACTTTTCCTGGATTCTTTTAGATCCATACACGTTGGTGATGCATATTGTTTTCCATGAGTCTGGCATGTTATAGATGACTGATAATGAGTGCTTGGTGGACAAAGAATTCTGCATAAAGAACTTGCTTTTATTCCAAAACATGAGTAACCCTCCTGCCTGCCCGATGGCATCTATGCTTAAGCAATGGTGACTCTTGGAAAAGAGTTTTTTAAGCGTTTCAATGCCATTGGAAGAGCATTTGGATTCTTGAAGAAGTATAAGGTCTGGATGTTGCGAGAATAAATGGTTTTTCGGGATACTTCTTTTGGAGGTGTCGTTTAGCCCCCTGATGTTCTAGGTTGTAATTTTCATTGAGTTACCTTTGGAGAAAATAGGACCAAGGCCCTGATTTTTCCTTCATTTATTAGGCACCTGCCTAGTTCTTGTATTTGCTGTCTTGTGGATTTTCGCCCTCTCTTTCTTCCTGATCCTTGCGGCCTGTATTGGTCCAGGCCCATGTTGGATTGAATGCCAATTTGGCTATTATTTCCCCATTGCCTTTTGGCCGCATTCTGGTTGAGATATTCCAACTGCAAGTATGCCATTTCTATTTTCTCCAAATGTTCTTGGGGAATGGCATCCACTCCCAGTTTAGACCATTGCTCACTGACTTTTTGGAGATCTAGATCGCCTAGGATCTCCTCTAGAGGATTAGTATGAGTGGTTGAGGATGGTTGTTCTGATTATAGTTCTGTGCATGGAGGGGTTTGCAATGAGGTGTGGCTAGTGTTGATCTGGATTGGGGAGGTTTTCGGGTTATGTTGTTGTGCCTGGGCGTGGAATGAATCAGAGTTTGGGCTGGGAGTGTTGGTTGGATTAGATGAATGACTGATCATTGATAGATCTTGAACAGTGGGGGCATGAGAGACTATAGGGTGCTCATTTGAGTCAATATTGCTAAGAGCTTCAAAGCTATTTTGCTGGGTGGGGGTGGTATTAGTGGGGGTATTATTGGAGGAAGGTTTCAGAGGATTTTTTCCTTTCTTCCCTTTGTTCTTCCTTGGTACAAAGGTGAAACCAGGGGGTGGAGTAGCCACCTTTTCCTGTTGGGGCTGTGGTGGGGGTTGATTAAGGGGGCAGCCATGACTAATATGTCCATACTGTCGGCATGTCAGGAATCTGAATGGGATGTTTTCGTAATCAATGGTTTGCTTCCATTGCACTCCTCTATGGATCAGCTCAATATGGCCTGGGAGGGGTCCTAAAACATCCAGGTAAACACAGATTCTAGTGTAGGTTGTGTACTTACCTTGAGATGTGAGATCTAAGGTTTTGACAAAGACGCCCAGCTTTTTCCCAATGGCTTCCAACATGCGCTTGTTCCAGTAGTCAACAGGCAAGGAGTAAAGTTGAATCCATACTGGAAATTTTTTGAAATATTCCTATTCTGGAGCGAAGTTGGGTCTCCAGTACGTTATGTAAAGTCCTGTAGAGTTGTAGAAGTATGGGCCTCCTTCGAATATGCGATCTCTATCGTCCCTGTGAGCGAAAATGACAATGAAAAAGCTCCTCGATCCCAGCTGAAGTTCGTAGTCCCCTTTGGGTTTCCATTTCTAGTTTATCCACCAGCAAAGAGCCTTTTCATTGAGTTGAAACCCCATGAATCGGCATATTAAGGCATGTTAACTCATGTGGTCTCTGTATTCGTCGATCCAGGGATCTTCGATGATTAATTTGGGTATTTTCTCCGAGAGGGGTTTGCAAGGGGATGGGTCTTTCGTACTGTGTTGACTGGGAATGTACCCCGCAGATGCAGAGCCATTTGTAGCCAAATCTTTGCTGTTGACCCTGGATCGGGAGCTGGAAGGGATTTTGAAGGGATCAAAGGGAAGGCTGCCGAAAAAAAAGGGCTGAAGGTTCGGGGGGTCGAACCCCCCCCTGAGGTGGTCATGGGGCGAATCAAATGGGGTGCTGCTAATAGATCGTGAATGCTTTGAATGGATTGGCCGGCTGGGCGAATAAGCAGAGATGGGTTGTGCAGGCGTGCAGGTCCGAGGGGTGAGTGCATAACTTAAATAAACCCAAATCTTCCATGTCAAAAATTTTCAGTAATTCTCTTTTAGCAGATGCTATATAGTCATTATTATTTCTTGTAATCATCAAATCATATCCATATACAACTAGATATACAACTGAATTTCCAATATTCTCAACAAAAAGAGTTGCATCATCCAGATAAAATAACTTATAATTAAGCTTGAGAAGGTGTTCAGTTAATTTTTCATATAATGCATGGGATGGCTATTTCTTTCCATACAAATATTTCACAAATTTTCATACCTTATGTTCTTTTCCTTTTGCATAAAAACCCTTTGGTTTAAAAATAAAAACATATTCCTTCAAATCACCATTGAAAAACGTTGTTTTTACATAAATATGATGTATCTTCCACTCCTTTTGAGCTGCAGGAGAAAACATAGTTCTGATTATGCCCCATTTTTCTATAGGAGAAAATTTCTATGTGTAATCAATACCTTCCTTTTGAGAATATCCTTTTGCTACAAGTCTTGCCTTGTATTTATCAAGCAACCCATCTACCTTATATTTCATCTTATAAACTCATTTACAACCAATAGGTTTGATTCCAATAGGAGGATCCACTAAAATCCATGTCTAATTTTTAATGAGGGAATCATACTCATTCTTCATCGCATCCATCAATCCATCACAATTATCAACTTCTTCAAAATAATTGGGTTCACTAATTGTAGAATAATTAAACTCGCACTCATGATAAAGGTTACTTGAACTTGAAGTGACATCACCTTTAGAAGAACTTCATGTTTCAAAGTCATAATAATTTCTCAGAAATATATGAACAAATATTCATAAAGGTGATTGAAGTGGCTATGATGGTTTCTCATCCTAAAGTATAGGTTATTCAAGAACACTTTATAACCCTGTATAAATAACACTATACTATAAATTTTTTCAATGGAAACATTCTCACAAGTCAAAGATGGAAAACCCATAGACTAATATAGAATGGGAACCCCCCCCCCCCCCTCCAGTATGTAGAACATCATTATCAGATTCAAAATAAAACTTTTTGGATGCAAATTTCTCCAAATAAGTTAGTTGTCTATCAACAATGGAATTATCTTTGTCAGACTCAAGAAAATTAACATCTCTAGAAAGAATTAATTTCTTATTTTCTTCATCATATAACCTGAAAACTTTTGAAGTATTAGAATCTAACAAAAATATGCATTTTCAATTTCTGGCACCCAATTTATTTCTCTATTGTTTAGGAGTTAATGCATAACATGTAGATGCAAAAACTATGAAATGTTGTTCACAGTTGGGAGTATATTATACCAAATTTCATAAGGATTTTTGCTATTGATAATAGAAGAAAGACAAATATTTCTAATATAAGCTACACAAATAACTATTTTTTCCCAAAACATCAACTTCACATTTTTAAAAAACATCATGGCTCTAACCATATTAAGAAATGTTTTATTCATACACTCTGCAACACCATTCTGTTATGGATTGTGAAGTATTGTATTATGATTTTTGATGCCATTGTCCATGAAATACTGTTCAAAAACATTAGAAGTATATTCACCACCATTATTAGTTCTGAGAATTCCAATGTTCAATTGAGTTTCATATTTTATCATCGAATGGAAAGTTTTGAAATTTTCAAATACTTGTGACTTATATTTCAATAGATACACCTAAATCATTCTCGAATAATCATCAATAAATGTCAAGATATATTTATTACCATTTGTAGTTGTAACATGAATAGGTCCACATAAATCTGAATGTATGAGACCTAATTTTCTTGAAGCTACTGAGAAGAAGAACTATGAAAGGTTTCCTACAATGTTTTCCCAAAATACAAGCATCACATGGAATAAGTTTTCTTGGAATTGTAGGGGCCCTTTAATACCCTGTTCTCTCATAATTTTGATGTTTTCATAGTTAATGTGACCAAAATGAGCATGTCATATTAAACTAGGAGTCAAATTCTCTCTTTGTTGTGCTAAAAGAACATAACTATCATGAAAATTTATAGTAAGTGATGTGCCATTAATTTTTAAAAACATACATTCTTCAACACCGGTCATAATGACTACATGATCAAATTCTCTAGGCATCTCAATAAGGTCATCAAAGATATGCATGGAATGCCATTTCTGTCGAATATGTATAAGGGACATTAAATTTCTTTGAAATTGTGAGATATAATGGGCATCACGTAGAACATAATTTACAAGTTTTTGTATCCTCAAATAGATGGATCCAATCCTCGAAGGCTTGAATTGAGATTTTTTCAGCAAATTAAACTACGCCATCAACTTGATCACTGAATGTTTCAAACAAATCTCTTCTAAAATTTATATGACATGTAGCTCCTGAATCCAAAATCCAACTGTCTTTCCATGAAGAAAATTCAATACTAAAAACATCATTAATATTAAAATTGTAATGAGAAACAATACAATGAGAAATTTTAGATGTTTTTTCCTTTAATAGGTGGTGGTTGTTCTTTGTTCTCACTAAATTATTCTCTCCTTTGCCTGACCTATCACAAGGAGTTTTGCAATGAATAGAAGTATGTCTTACTCTTCCACATCTATAAAATTTGAGATTTTGTTTATTATTATAAGAAAATTGTTGTTTTTTTTCACCTTGATTGCTATGAACTTGGTTATTAAACCCCCTACCTCTAAAATTTCCTCTACCATGACCTCTAGTACTTTTACCACCTCTAGAATATTCACCATGAGACTTTTTGTATTTTTGTACAAGGAACCAAGTTTCTAAACATTAGAAGTGGGTGGAGGATATTTCTTTGTAAAAACCCCAAATATAACATACCATTAACTATATCGAATGTGAAATTAATAATCAACACCAAAAAATGTTTAACGAATCAACATAGAAATTTGATAAACACAGGCAAAGACGGCTTACCTGTAGCAATGATATTCCTTACTTGAAACTCCAAATTTGAAAACTATTTGAATCCTACTAACCGCAACAACATTTTGGGGACAAATCTCCACCCAATCGTAGGCTTGGCTGTACATAATCTTTCCAAAGTTGGCCACCCCAAGCCCTCAATGAACGTATTACTGCCACATAAGCCTTTTCCTCACAATACCTTTCTCTCAAGAGAATGGATGAAGGAATGATGAATGAATATTCCTCAATGTCTATTAAATAGACCCAAAAATAGAAAGGGAACCACATGCACACATTCAGTGAGTCAACATGAAAATTTATTTCTTTATTTTAAGTTTTACTTAATTTAGTGTTTCTCTTAGTTTAATTTACTTTTTGTTAACTTTACATGTTTTTTATAGTTTCTTAGTTTAACTCTTTCTTAATTTATTCCTTTTTACTTTTGTTAACTTTACATGTTTTTTATAGTTTCTTAGTTCAACTCTTTCTTAATTTATTCCTTTTTACTTTTGTTAACTTCACTTATTTAGTTTCTATTTAGAACTCCAGTTTATTATTTACTATTTTATTTAGAACTCTAGTTATTATTTACTATTTTATGTAGTCATATTATATTATTCTCTTTATTATTTATTCTGTATTTACTTCTATTGACTTATTATTTATTTACTATTAATTTAATTATATAGATTATATTTATTTATTATTTATTATTTTTATTAGTATTATTAGGGGACATTACATACTCCCCCTCTTTAAGGAACTTCGTCCCAAAGTTAAGCTGAATAAATTAGTATTTTATTTATCTAGTTTTTTATTACTTCATGTTTGCCCAACACCCTTTGTTGAACTAGTATTTAAAGGGTGAAAATGTGAAGTTGGGTTACAATTTTTGCCCCTTTTTGAGAAAAAACTTTCATTTTTTTCTGTTCTTCAACTTTCTGCAAGCTAAAACAATTTTTCTGTTTAGAATTTCATTTTGCGATAAAAATAAAAGTTGTTATAAATTTTATTAGCTTTCTATTACTTATTTTTTGGAAATCTTTTATACACATTTGATATGTCAACTTAGCATTTCTTTGAGTGTGTGTTATTTTAGCAATCAAAGGATTCATAAGAAGTCATGTTAATACACAATGTTGTATTCTTTGACAATCTGCATTTTTGAAAAAAAAAAATGAGATACAACAATCTAGACTGAGTCTACTTCGGTTTCGTCATATTTACAAAGTCAACAGATGCATATCATAATTACTAGAATTTTTTGAACTGGTTCAATATGAAAAAACTACACATTTTGAATATATTTCATGACGCAAGAAATTTTTTAACATATAAGTTATAAACTAAAAATATAAGAACTACCCATTAGAGATGACGGACCAATGTAATGCACCATAATTTTTTCAATTTCTTTTACAATGTATTTTGGAATATCCAGAATTATGATTTCACTGAATCATAATGACCTTAAGAAATTGTTTGTACCCATTTTATTACAAAATTAATTAAAATTAGTAAATATTTATGAAATTCCATAAAATTTATATTTCCTAAAAGTAGATTCAATTCTGAAAAATGCTTGTCTTGGTTATGACAGTTAATTCAGAATGTTTCATGGAGTTTAATCAGTCCAAAGTTTCATATACGTATTCAGAACTTGGGTCCGCATAATTTCTAATGCATTAGTTCGGCCAAACTCTTAAAAAAAGTTTGGTCGAATTGTTTTTTGTGCCCACAACTTGTCAAGTCTAACGACATAAAAGTTCGACCGAAATTTTATATAAAATTTCGATCGAAATTTCACCCAATTTTTTGTCGGCTGAAAAATACCACGAAACCCCTTTAAAAAAACATTTTGTGGCAATACAAATTCTCGCAAAATCATTCGTAGTTTTCGCATATTTTTCGCACATTTGGTATGATTTTACAAAGGTCTTGGTCTGATTTTGCAAAGAATTATTTTGGGTTTAAGAACTTTTCTTGGAGGTACATTCAAAGAACATTTTTGCGAAAGATTATTTTGGGTTTAAGGACTTTTCTTGGAGGTACATTCAAAGAACATTTTTGCAAAATATTGTTTTGGGTTTAAAGACTTTTCTTGGAGGTACATTCAAAGGACATTTCTTGGAGATATGTGATACATTTTTGGATGTTTTTTAGGCTTTATTTTTTTGAAAGTATGGATTTCGGCTTAATTTTCATTGTTTTTGAAGGTATGGATTTGGGCGTAATTTCAAAAGGACATTTTTTGGACATTTTTTGGAAGTATTTTTTAAAGTGATATTTTTTGAAGTATTTTTTGAAGTGTCATTTTTTAAGAAGTTGAAATTAATTTTCAATGGACATTTCTTGGAGGCATTTTTTGAAGTGACATTTTTTTAGAGTACGTGTTTTGGGTTGAAGTAAATCTTTTATAATGATTTTTTAAAATGAGTTTTTTTCTAACCTTTTAAATGAAATTTTTTATGGGATTTTGAAGGAAATATTTTGAGCTTCATTTCATTTTTATAAGACATTTTTTCTTAGATTTTTTAAAGTAAGTGTTTTGGATTGGAGTATGTATTTTTTGCAAAATTTTTAAAATGAGTTTTTTTAAAATTAAATCTTTTGTGATGTTTTTTTTAATTGATTTTTTGTCTAAATTTTTGAAGGAATTTTTTTGAACTTCATAGTCTATTATCATGGGAAGTCAAAGGAATTTTACGAGAAAATATGATCGAAAAAGAGACCTTGAGGAATGTAGAGAAGAGATGAGACAATCTCGCAATAGAAAGATAGAAGCACTCTCAAATATTGAAGGGGAAAATTAACCTCAACTAGAAGTTGAAGTAGGTATGTAAATGTAAATATTATGATTTTGATATATTTAAAATTTTCCTAGTGTAAGATGTGAAGCTTAATTTTTATTTGATGAATTAATTTGAAAAATATTTTGTACAAATGAGATATGAATCAAACATGATGACAAAATTTTGAAAGAGAAAGTGAAAGAGATATTGAACCAATGATTGAAGATGGTGAAAGTGTTGAAAGAAATTCAAAGGCATTCCAAGAATGGGGACAAGGTATATACAACAATATATATATATATATATATATATATATATATATATGAATATATGAATGTATTTATTTAAAACATATATATTTATTGATTTAGTTATTTATTGAATATGTAAACTTATTATGTACTATTCATTCGAATATGTACAGATGAAATCAATGTCGATGATGAGATGTTCGAAAATGTTGACACTCACACATATGGAGATAAAAAATCTAACCATTATATACGATATCGTGTTAACCACATTTTTGATACCTACTTCATAAAGGAAAATGTGATAGTTCAAGCCCAAATGTTGAAAGGTCTCCTATCATTAAGGAAATTAAAAGAAGCTACGACTTTATTGGGTATTCGAAAATCAACCAAAGATAAAAAAATGAAGGAAAATGTTATACAAAATATAAATAGTGCTATAAATTCAATTAGACGATCTAGACAGAAAAATGTTTCAGTTGTACATAAAGCAATACATATGGCAGTGGTTTCATCATGTACTAAAAATAATCGCTTGGTAAAATCTATGGCACGAGCATTAGGAACCTCACGAAAAGCTTTGCACAAACATCATAAATTTCGGTTGCAAATAGATGTAAATGATGAACTCGCTTGTTGGAGAGATATTTGTAGGCAACCATACAAAGATGGACTGGGATAAAATGTTAAAAAAATAATATATGAATATTGGAAGAAGGATTCGCGTGTTTCGCCAACTACAAAGCATGTGATGCGAAGAAGAATATCAAGAAATCAATACGAACAACATGAAAAACATTTCCTGGAAACCACTCAGTTAGAGTTTTTCAACAAGTTTCCTGGAAACCACTCAGTTAGAGTTTTTCAACAAGTTCAAAGAAGAGAATCATGAAATTCATGTGTCAATCAGTGCTTTTTTTCAACAAAAACCATGGTATGTAAAACCTATCACCGTACACGACACTTGTTGTTGTCGTTATCATGTGGAATTTAAGTTATATTATGACACATTCCTTAATTTTGGTAGAAAATTTTTGGAAGGATTCACCTCCTCCTTCCACTATCCGTGATTCCATATCTGAAACTCTATGTGAAAGACAAAGCGACGATGAACTATTTTACGAAAAGAAATGTGTTGGTGGTAAAAAATGCAATGACTGTGGAAATTTGACTAAATTTCAAAACAAATATCATACTGATATAAATGATCAATCATTGTCCAACATGAAAGTGAAATGGAAGAGATATGAATATATCCATACATTGATTTAAGGAGCAAATAGTGTAAAAGAATTGAATTACGAGAAGAATTTTTTGTGATAGAATTTTTTATAAATTTTGAGGCAGAAATTTATAAATACACCAAGCATTCCCATAGAGCTCGATGGCAAGACTTGCAATTCAAAAAATCCCGTGATGTTTTTCCACGAGGAACCATTTTGTCAGTAATTGATTTTACAGAAAACTACACATTTGTTCCACAAAAAGAAATTCATAGTGAATACTATCATTCTGACCAAGTGTCCATGCTCGTCCATATTCTATATAGACATGTTGAACAAAACATCGATCATATAGAAAGAACCAGTGAAAATTGGCATATTATTAAAGAATATCACTTTTATATCAGTGACGATTGTACACATGATACCTATTTTGTACAACATTGTTTTGGAAAAATTTATGATTCCTTGAAAAATCGTGGAATAACATTCAGTGAACATTGGATATGGTCAGATGGATGCGCAGGTCAATTTAAATTTGTACGATCATTCTTTTGGTTGTGTTTTCTTCATAAGAAAACCTACATTAATCATTGTTGGAATTTCTTTGATACTGGCCATGGAAAAGGATAACATGATGGTGTAGGGGCATGCATAAAATGAGCACTTCGAAGATATCAAATGAACCCCTCTGCAAGTCAACTTGTGGATGCCAAAGAAGTTGTTCAATGGTGCATCGCTGCTCTAAGCCATGAGACTAACTGATCAAGGGAAGTGTGATTGGATATCTAATGCTAAACAATGTACATTTATCACAATGATTATCTTTGATTGACTTTTGATATCATATTTACATTATTCTTTGAATTTTCCATATAAAGATTTTTTTGGCATATTGGGATCAAAGACGTAGATAGATCAATTGGAAATGATGTTGAAACAATAAAAGGGACTCAAAAATTACTTTCAATTAGAACAATGTTGTCCAGAAATGTGTTTGCATTGGATAAAAGAAAATATTCTTGTTTTTGTCATGTTCGCATAGACAACACAGAATCCAATGACGTTTGTGAAAACAAAATGTATGTAAAATATTGGAAACATACAGAGCTAAATACAAAGGGCAAAATGTCCGTTGCAATTTTTGAAGAAATACAATCAGAGGAGACTACAATATCATCTGATGGTGATCGATTTTCTGATCTTGTTAGAGAAGGTAACATTTGAATTGATTTCAAATTATAAAGATCTAGAAATAAATTTAAATACATAAGTTTGTTAAGTTTTTATTATTGTGCAGGAGATGTTTTTGCTGTAATTGCACCTTGTCACAGTGATGAAAATGTGAAGTATTATTTGATGCGTTGCACTAAACGAAAAATGAAATTATTAGAAAAATATAATCATGATGGATTTCCATATGAAAGAGGATCTATTATACTGAAAGGTTATTTTTTCAGACAAACTAATCAAAGTGGGGATTTTGTTTATTTTGAAGACTATGAACATTATTTCATAATTTATCAATATAGTCACTTGGTGTGTGCAGCACACATAAATTTGATAGAGGTTCAATCAAAGAAAAAAATGAAAATTAAGAAACGGAAAATGTCGAAATTTGATCATGAACGGATCATTGAAGATGGCATTCCATTGGAATTTTTTTTATTGAACTGTCGAACAATTTATTCTCTTTGGATTATGTTTTAGAACTTTCAGAACTCAACTAAAAATTGAGCTGCCTTGTTATGTTATCTGTGCAAGTGTTTGCACATGTACAAATTGTTTTGGTACATGCACACTAGTATCAACTGAAAGTAGCTTTTCTATACATGCATTGATGAAAAATGTTGCATGTATTGTGTGTGTGTGTGTGTATATATATATATATATATATCTGTTTTAGGTCCCTATATTACTACTATAGTCCCTTATTGTTATTAGTGTAACCCCCTTATTGTTATTATTATACCCTTGTAACCCCCATTTTGTTATTATTGTTCCCTTAAATTATTAATGTTAGGTCGGCTAGGATTACATTGTGGCCCACTAGGATTACATTATGGCCACATGGACTCCTATATATAGAAAGGAGGTTTTGTAAATTGTATCATCCAAGAATTGTTCATTTATGTAATGTATTGGAGGTTGCCCCTCGAAGTGGCTTATTTCTAAGGCGTTGATATCTCTTTTCTTCTATTTTTGGAGCTGGTTACACAACATTTGGTATCAGAGCTTTGGATTCTAGGGTTTCGCTGCTCCAAACAGGTCATCGTGGCATTTTCGCTATAAAAATTTTTCTACGAAGTTTCAGAAGCTGAAATTTTGTGGTACGAAGCCGAAATCCTGAGGAACATTGTCAAAACATTTCAGAGCTTGGTTCGCAATATTTTTGGAGATATGATATGTGGAATTTAGATCTTTTTTCAGGATCCTAAACAGGTTATCATGGCATTTGCGCTATAAATTTTTTATACCAAGTTTCAAAAGCTGAAATTCATAGGGTGTGAAACCGAAATCCTAAGGAACATTGTCAAAAAATTTCAGATCTTGGTTCGCAACATTTTTGGAGATATGATCTGTGGAAGGTAGTGCTTTTTCAGGCTCCTGAATTTCATCTCAAAGAGGTGATCGTGGGAAAAGTTCAATAACTCCTTCTCTGGAGATTGGATTGGAGTGCCGTCAAAATTTGTCGCAAGTACACGGCCTGTAGTTTCTTGGATATCAATTTCAGAGACAAAGAGCAAAACAGTGACACGTGGCAAGTCGTACAAGTTCGCTCTACTGAACCAGTCCAGAATTAGGTCATTGTGGGAGATTGGACACAAATTTGTCTTGGAGAATCCAAATCAGGTCAGACCTGTGGAATTCAAAAGATAATTCATAGGGCTACTTCAGTGCTGAATTTCAGATATTGAAAATCTGAAATAACAGAGATAATACAATTTCAATATCGAGCTCCTCAAAGCTAGTAAAAGGTGTGTATTTTTTTCCGAATTGCATAAGTCTTGTTTGAAGAATCAAGTTGAATTGATTCCAAGGGCATATTGTAGAATAGATATCAATATTGAATTCTAAAATGGCCCCTAAAAAGAATTCAACACCCATCAAGCCTTCAGAAGGCTCTACCATGACTCATGAAGATGAAGAATTGCAACATGATCTATCAAATTTACAAGAACAAGTGCAACAAATTTCACTCTCGCAAAGAGCAGCAAAAAATGAAATGGAAGTTTTGAAGAAAGGTGTGGAAGTGAAGATGGATGGTTTGAAGAAAGGCATGGAAGCTAAGATGGATGGTGTGCAAGCTAAGATGGACAGGCAGCAGAAACACAAGATCCAGTGGATATTGGTGGTCACCTGCCTATTCCACTTGGGGCTCCACCACTGTCTCTTTTAGTTTTTCAGTTTCGGCACAGTTTACTATTTTTAGCAGTTTTTCGGGTCCTGAACTTCCGGAGCAATTTTGAGGCCCTAAACGACGTTTTTTGGGAAAACAGAGAGCAACATGGGCCTGTTGACCGACAAGCGTTTGGTTCTAAATTTGTAGTCCTCAAGAATATTTTTAACAGAGGGTAGTGAAAAATGGTCAAACGGAGATCGTATTAAAAAAAAGATAGCTTTTTTGTAAAGGAACACCAATTCTACCCAAACTAGGTCTAAGGTTTTGCGTCTCATCTCCTAGGGTTAGGGTTTTGGTCGTTTAGGATTTCCCATTGTTTCTAACAACAGGCTCCCAGACTCTAATAGAATCCGCCGTAGGCTTGTGCTGCAACATTTATTTCGTAGATAGTTACCAAATCTTAGCTAGCTTTAGTTCCACGATTCTCCGTTCATAAGCAAATTTCAGCTTCTTGATATTAATGAATGTATGTTATTTCCACTTGCATCTTCATATCTATGGTTATATGTTTATTCTATTGCGTTCTCGCATAAATCAGATCGTACGTAGTGCCTTTTTCTCGATCTTTCTTTGCATGTCCCCAACGAGGTCGAGGTATAAGGAGTTAGGGCTTGATCCGGTGGAACCTTTGCAAGATCAGCCTCGCAAACCTCGACGAACGCCCATGGGGGACGAAAATAAAGATGAGGGAGTAGGAGATCCTATGAAAATATTGCTCAAGGAGGCCCTCGAAAAACAAAGGAACGCGATGATGGATAACTTGCTCAGATTCTTCAATCTACACGACCGCGCGTATTCGCATCCAATAACCACTGATAAGGACCCTGAAAAGTGGGACAGAAGAATTTTGAGATCAACATTTGAGGAATCGAAATAGATGCGATGCTTGGTGCAGATAGATGTTCTAACCGCTAGAAGGATATTTCTCGGTTCATGACTTTTCAGACCGTGAGAAGATTATTTTTGCACTCCTCAAAGCTACCCCCCATGTTAAGGACTGGTGGGAAACCTACTGTGAGAACAAGGACCAGACAGAACCCTCTCTGTTCTCGGCCGTACCAACTTGGAATTCTTTCCAAGATGCCGTCAAGGAACAGTACTATCCCGTGGAGAGCTATGAGGACAAGTACATACAATGGACCACGCTGCGACAACAAAGGGATCAAGATGTGCACGAGCTGACGAATCTGTTCCATACCCTGCGCACAAAGTTGGGTATCAAAGATTCAGAGAAACATTTGGTGCTAAAGTATCGCAGTTGTCTGCACAGATACATTCAGGAGAAAATGGAGTTCCTCGACATCTCCTCGCTTGGTACGGCATACCGGTATGCTGCCAAGATTGAGCAGAAATTCAAACAGAAGAAGCGAGACTTTGGATCTGCGAATCAAAAGCAAGGGAAAGGTGTTTTCAAACCGCAGAACAAAGGACAAAGTCAAGGCATGGCGGCTAAAGACAACCCGTCAAAGCCACAAGAAAAGAACAGCACCACAAAGCTAAAGAAGGACACGAGAAAGTGGTGTGAGTTCCATAAGAGCTCCACTCACAACACAAGTGAGTGTCGGGCCAAGCAGTCGCTAGTGGCCGAGATGAGGGCTTCTGAGTCAGATGCATGCTCCGACTCTGAATCAGAACCTGAAAAAGGGAATGAAAAAGGGAAACAGATTATTGATGCGGAGCCCAACGCCACTGTTGCCACTACAAAGGTCCAGAAGGAGGAACCGGAAGATCCAGAGGAGGAGGAACGTCTCTTCCACTCCCAGATGTGGGTAAAGGGCTCCCCTGTACAGTTCATTGTCGATAATGGGAGCCAAAAGAACCTCATTTCAGCAGACGCCGTGAAGCGGTTGGGCTTGCCGACCACAGCTCACCCACATCCATACACCATCGGGTGGCTTCACCAAGGACGAGATCTCCGCGTCAGCCGGCAGTGCCGCCTTCCCTATAGCATCAAGCCCTTCTCGGATGAGGTATTATGTGACGTTGCTCCTATTGATGTTTCTGATGTATTATTAGGACAACCATACTTGTGGAAGTGTCATGTTGTGTATGAGTCTCGACCTCGTGTTGTTATTGTTACTTTGGGAAATAAGTTGTACAGGATACCAGAGGTACCACCTCCTGCGGCTATCTCTTTGGTTACTGCAAAACAATGCAGTAAGCTCATTTCCCAAACCAGGAAATTCGTTTTCCTGATGATCCGCCCCCAGGGCAAGAAGAAGACCGTGGCCACGACCTCCAGACAGGGCTCCTCTGCACAACAACAACAAATGGATAAGGTTGTGGAGGAGTACGGGGACATATTCACCTCACCCACAGGGTTTCCTCTGCACTGTCAGGTCAAGCACCCGATTGATCTGACCCCAGGTGCGCCGCTACCCAATGGACCGATCTATCGGCGCTCTGTTCTGGAGAATGATGAAATCAAGAGACAGATTCAGGAGCTGTTGCAGAAAGGTCACATCGACTGTCACTGCCTGCAGGAGCCGGATTAGCAGGAAGGTATAGCGAGCGCACGTGGGAGATCAGAGTCGACCACTCCAGTGTCGAACAAGATCATCGGTCCGAACAGGTACCTATAATCGTAATTAATAATCGGAATGTCCTGGGGTGTAAAGAGCCAAAGAAGATCGATCTAAGTCCGGGTATCACCAGTACCACTGAACCCTCCAATGTAGTGGAAGACCTGCTTGCTAACAAATGAAGGCCTTTTCAACGGCTGGTCATGCCTTTTGTTGACGAATGCTCCCCGCAACCTTCATGAGGATGATGGACAATATCTTGCGGCCATTCACCAACTCATTTGTAGTGGTGTACTTGGATGACATTCTGATCTTCAGCCAGACTTGGGAAGAGCACCTTCACCACATCCGACAAGTCCTCCAAACACTGCGGCAACACAAGTTGTGTGCCAATTTGGAGAAGTGCACGTTTGGCATGACCCAGGTTCAATATCTGGGATACATTATTCATGAAAGGGGGGTGCATGTGGATCCAGCCAAGATCCAAGTCATTCGGGATTGGCCAGCCCCAACCACTATAACAGAGCTTCGCAGCTTTCTGGGTCTTGCTAATTTCTAGCGGAGGTTCGTGTTGGGATTCTCTCATATCACTTGGCCCTTGAGTCAAGTCACCAAGGGAGGAGCGAGAGAAAATTTTTTTTGGTCAGAACCTCAACAGAAGGCGTTCACAGAACTGAAAAACCGCCTCTGTTCTGCCCCAGTGCTCACTTTACCAGACTTGCAACAGCCATTTGAGATCGAGACAGATGCCTCTGACTATGCTATTGGGGCAGTTCTTACTCAACAGGGACATCCAGTGGCATTTCACAGTGAGACATTGTCTGACACAGTTCGCAAGTACCCCACATATGAAAAAGAAATGTACTCCATTGTGCAAGCTTGTCGACAATGGAAGCATTACATTTTGGGGAAGGAAAAAATCATCCACATAGACCACAGGCCCCTGCAGTTCATACAGACACAAGGGAAGTTGCAGAATGATCGCCATCAGAAGTGGTCCACATATCTGCAACAGTTTCATTTGAACATCAAGTACAAGAAGGGTAGCACCAATAATGTTGCAGATTGCCTCAGCCAACCACCGATCGTGGCGCTCACCACCGTGCTCAACTCTTGTGGGCACGAGACTTCTGATTGGCCGCTTCTCTATGAGAGTGACCCAGAATTCGGCCACACTTACAAGGCACTCTTGGGGGGCATGCAAGTTCCAAATTTTCACCTCCAAGATGCACTTTTATGTCACCTGGGACACCTTTTTGTTCCTTCAAGTGAGCGTGCCAAGATGATATGGGAAGCACACTACAGTCGAGTCGCTGGGCATTTCGGGGTCGAGAAAACAGTAGCAATACTACAGAAGTATTTCTATTGGCCGAACCTTCCAAAGGATGTCGAGAAGCACATCAGATCCTGCACTGCTTGTGCCATTGCCAAACCGACCATCAAGAAGCAAGGCCTATATACTCCTCTACCTACCCCTAGTCGACCTTGGGAATCCATCTCCATGGATTACATGTCGAGCCTACCTTCTACTAAGCAGGGAAATGACTGTGTTTTCGTGGTCGTCGACAGATTCTCGAAGATGGCCATTATGGCGGCCTGCAAGAAGAATATCACAGCAGAAGCCACTGCTAAACTCTTCTTTGAACGAGTGTGGTGCACTTTGGGATCCCACAGTCTGTCATATCAGATCGGGATAGCAGGTTCCTGAGCACATTTTGGTCCAGCCTCTGGTCAATGTTGGATACCAAGCTCACCAAGTCCACAGCTTTACATCCCCAAACAGATGGCCAGACAGAGGTCATCAACAGAATGATTGTACACATTCTGCGCATGTACAATTCAAAGCATCCACGCACATGGGACGAGAGCCTCCCTTTTGTACAACATATTTATAACCGAGCTCTCCATAGTTTAATCGGCCATAGCCCCTTTCAGGTGGGCTTGGGATTCCAGCCACTATGTCCCATTGACGTAGCCATGCCATTTGCAGCTACTCAGGTCGATTCGGCTCATGTCCAGTCTACAGTTGACAAAGCAAGTAGCTTCATCGAGTGCATTCAACACATCTGCCAACAGGTTCATGATATATTGGACAGAGCCAATGCCAAGTACAAGCAACGCCATGATCAACACCGGGTGCCACACAACTTCTAGGTGGGCAACAAAGTATGGCTACATTTGCAGAAGGAGCGCCTCACTAGACCCCACCGCAAGCTTTGCCCACTCCATTACGGGCCATACACCTTCACCAAGGATATATGGAATAATGCCTTCGAGCTCAATATTCCACCATTCCTTGGTCTTCACCCAGTCTTCAATGTGGATCACCTTCTTCCTTACTTCCCACCTCTACTGGACACCTCAGACATTGTAGAACAACTCACACCAATAGAGTTAAACCTTGACTACATGGAACAAGCCACAACTGATCGTATTATGTACACACAGATCAATAACACCCACTATCTGAGAATCTAACTATATTGAGTTGTCAAAGCAGGCCAACTCCTTCACTAGGGAAATTCGCTCACCAGGGGCCAAGGTCAGCAAAAGTTTCCTCATCTCATGGAGAAATTCAACACAATAGGCACCATTGCTTCCTAAGGGGAGGAATGATCCAGGTGGATATTGGTGGTCACCCGCCTATTCCACTCTGGGCTCCACCATTGTCTCTTTCAGTTTTTCTGGCTTTGTCAGCTTTTACTATTTTTAGCGCCGGGTCCGAACTGGCCCGTTTTGAGGCCCTAAACGACGTTTTTTGGGAAAATGGAGAGCAACATGGATCAATGAACCAATTTTTCTTCTTCCAAATTTGTATTCCTCGGATAGATCTTTCTAACGAGGTATGTTACACGTCAAACGGAGATCGTATGCCAAAGTTACGCCCCTGGGAAGTTGAAACACCAATTTACCCAAACGGGGCCCATAGTTTTGGCACTTCATCTCCTAGGGTTAGGGTTTTGGCTGTTTAGGAATTACCATTGTTTCTAAATAAATAGGCCCTCGAACCTCATTGTAACTCAGTTCAGAGGCCTGTAGCCACCACATCTCTTCTCAGAGATAGCTACCAGTGCCCTAGCTAGTTTTAGTTCCATTCTGTCTGTAAGCAAATTTCAGTTCTTTGATATTAATGAAATGAAGTGTTATTTCCGTTGCACCTATGTATTTATGCTTATATGTTTATTCTGTTGCGTTCCTGCATAAATCAGGATCAACATGGAAAACATGAAGAATGATCTAAAAGCAGACATCGAAGGTTTGACAAAGTTGATACAAGAAATTTTTCCTAATGGTGAAAAGATAGTAGAATAACCTCATGATGAGAAAAAAATAAATGTTAATCATGATTTCATAAACTCTAATGTTGGCCGGAAGAACCACCATATTCCAAAAATGGATATGAGAAAGTTTGATGGAAAGGATCCTGTAACATGGATACTACAGATGGAGCAATATTTTGATCTCCATAACGTGCAAAACACACAAAACGTATGCATTGCAACTTTACATTTAGAACAAATTACATTTGTATGGTATCGATGGCTTTTCTCCCGTAAAAAAATTGTCACTTGGTCAATTTTTATGGAGGAAATGATAGCACATTATGAGGATACAAAGAGCAACACCTTCTTTACCCAATTGATAAATCTCAAACAAAAGGGTTTAGTGGGGCAGCACATTGAGGACTTCCAAAAATTCAATATAAGGGTAACTGATCTTACAGAGGAACACAGGATTGATCTCTTCCTAGGCACTTTAAAGGATAACATCCAACATGAAGTTCGCGTTTTGGAACCTGATTCATTGGAGAAGGCATTCAGGCTGGCAAGAAAAGTTGAATGTAAAATTATGGCGACAAGGAAGCCTACCACTCAATTCTATAAAGAAGGAAGTGTTGCTACGCCTAGATTTCCACAACCTACAAGGTTGACACCACAACAATTGGAAGAAAAAAGTGCAAAAGGGCTTTGCTACAGTTGTGATAGCAAATACACTAAAGGTCATAAGTGTGCTGAGAAGAAATTATTTTACATAGATTGTGAAGAGGAAGAAGAAATGAACAAGAAGAGGATATACACCAGGAACCAGCCCTAGAAGAGGAAGAAATGAATCCGACCATATCGTGTAATGCACTGGCAGGAATTACCACTCCTCAAACTCTCAAGATAGAAGGACATATCAAGAAGAAAAGGTTAATAGTGTTGATTGATTCAGGTAGCACCCATAATTTTATTCATTGTAAGGTAGAGAAGGAATTAAATTGTTTCTTATACAAAGCACCAGAATGTCAAGTGATGGTTGCAAATGGAGGAACTATAAATTGCTCTGGAAAATGCCATAATATCAAGCTAACCATGGGGGAATATGTATTGACTAGTCCAATGCTTTCCATTCCTATGGGAGGTGTCGATGTTGTACTAGGAGTACAATGGTTACAATCTTTGGGGACGGTAGCTTTTAATTTTCAAGAACTTTTCTTGAAATTTTTTTCAGAAGGAAAGGAAGTTGAATTACGGGGTATTGCGGGGAAGCCAGGAAGGATAATAAGCTCTAATTTCATGACAAAGATTCTAAAGAAAGAACAGCGAGGCGTAATTGCACAATTATGCTCACTAGAAGTTCCAACATCAAAATCATCTATTTATGCAGATCTCCAACAAGTCTTGGACAATCATTCCAAGGTGTTTGAAACTCCCAAAGGACTCCCACCTATTCGTGATCATGATCATGCTATTCATTTGATTCCAGCAAGTGTTCCTCCAAACATCAGGCCTTATAGATATCCTTACTTCCAAAAGAGCGAAATTGAACGTATGATTGCAGAAATGTTAGAGGCGGGTATAATTCAACCTAGTCAAAGTTCTTTCTCTGCTCCCGTAGTATTGGTACACAAGAAGGATGGATCATGGCGAATGTGTCTGAATTATAGGGAGCTCAATAAGCTCACCATTAAAGATAAATTTCCCATTCCTGTTATTGATGAATTATTGGATGAATTACATGGAGCAATTTATTTTACCAAGTTGGATCTTCGTTCAGGATATCATCAAATTAGAATGAAGACTGAAGATATTTCAAAAACAGCATTTCGAACTCATGAGGGTCATTATGAATTTTTGGTCATGCCTTTGGCCTTACCAATGCACCTTCTACATTTCAAGGGTTGATGAATTCCATTTTCAAACCCTTCCTTAGAAAATTTGTGCTAGTATTTTTTGATGATATACTAATCTACAACAGGTCTTGGAAGGATCATGTTGAACATGTTGACAGGGTGCTCAAACTATTGCAGGAGAAACAATTACATGCAAAAAAATCCAAATGTTTCTTTGGAGTACAAGAGGTGGAATATCTGGGTCATATTGTATCTCACGAGGGTGTTAAAGTAGACCCTAACAAAATTAAAGCCATTAAGGAATGTAAAGTCCCCACAACCATAAAGCAGTTGCGAGGATTTCTCAGGTTAACAGGGTATTATCGCAAGTTTGTTAAGAATTATGGGAGAATAGCAGCACCTCTAACAACATTATTGAACAAAGATGCATTTTCATGGACTCCTGAAGCAACTAAGGCCTTTGAACGTCTTAAAGAGGCAATGTGCCTAGCACCGGTCTTAGCTACACCAGACTTCACAAAAACCTTTATTGTGGAATGTGATGCCTCAGAAAATGGAATTGGTGCAGTTTTAATGCAGGAAGGAAGACCCATTGCTTTTGAAAGTCGTCCAATCAAAGGAAAGTATTTACAGAAACCTATTTATGAGAAGGAAATGTTAGCAATACCGCATGCACTAAAGAAATGGTGAACTTACCTAATGGGAAGACACTTCAAGGTAAAAACTGATCATGATAGTCTTAAACACTTTTTGGAACAAAGACTATCTTCAGAAGAGCAGCAAAAAATGGGTCACAAAGATGTTGGGTTATGACTTTGAAATAATCTACAAAAAAGGAAAGCTTAATGTTGTTGCAGATGCACTCTCAAGAAAGAAAGAAGAGGTGGAAGCATTGCTTTGTGCCATTTCTATTATCCAACCAGATTGGATAACCGAAGCAAGAGATGAATGGAAGAAGGACAAAGATGTATGGACAATCATTCAAAAGTTGCAGCAAGATCCTAGTACATCTGATACATTTAGTTGGAAAAATGATTCCTTATGGTACAAAGATCGCTTATATCTTTGTAAGAATTCCCAACTAAAACAAAAGATTCTTCTCGAATTGCACACTTCTCCTCTAGGAGGACACTCAGGATTTTTAAAAACTTACCACAGGGTGAAGAAAGAATCTTTTTGGGATGGCCTTAAATCTGATATTCGAAAGTTTGTGGCGGAATGTTTGGTTTGCCAACAGAATAAAGTGGAAACAATTAAGACCCCAGGACTTCTACAACCTTTATCCATTCCAGGTCAACGTTGGGAGGAGATTTCAATGGATTTTATCACAAGTTTACCTAAGTCCGAAGGAAAGAGTGTCATCATGGTGGTAGTTGATAGATTTACCAAGTATGCACACTTTTGTGCATTATCTCATCCATTTAAAGCAAGTACAGTTGCTACTACATTTATGGACAGAATTCAAAAGCTACATGGAAGCCCAAGGGTTATTGTGAGCGACAGAGATCCCATTTTTACTGGAAATTTTTGGATGGAGTTATTTTCTTGTTTGGGTACTCAATTACCTC
This sequence comes from Pinus albicaulis, assembly GCA_034641835.2. Classification (NCBI taxonomy): domain Eukaryota; kingdom Viridiplantae; phylum Streptophyta; class Pinopsida; order Pinales; family Pinaceae; genus Pinus; species Pinus albicaulis. The sequence continues at coordinate 55,900 of JAXQQM020075477.1, forward strand.
ATAGCTCATCTTATCATCCTCAATCTGATGGTCAAACTGAGATAGTAAATAAATGTTTGGAAGGATATCTTCGTTGTTTTGTATCTGATAAACAAACACAATGGGTCAAGTGGTTACCTCTCGTTGAATGGTGGTATAACACTTCCTTCCATACCGCAACAAAAATGACCCCATTTATGGCACTTTATGGATATCATCCACCATCCATCACATCATCTTTAAGAGAAAATTCGAAGGTTCAAGCAGTGGAAGATCACATCGAGCATCAACAAGAAGTTCTCCAACTCTTAAAGGATAACCCGAATTTGGCACAAAATCGAATGAAACAACAGGCAGATCAACATCGCAGCGAGAGAAGTTTTGATGTAGGAGACTTGGTATTTTTACGGCCACAACCATACAAACAAATGTCCCTCAAGCAAGCTAAGAAGGACAATAAATTATCGCCAAAGTACTATGGTCCTTACAAGGTGTTGCAAAAGATTGGTACTATGGCATACAAATTGGAGCTTCCTGCTTCTTCGCGAGTGCATCCAGCTTTCCATGTTTCATGCTTAAAGAAGGTTATAGGTGAAAATCTTCCAGTTCAAACAATATTGCCAGAACTTGATGAGGAAGGAAAAATCATGTTGGAACCTGAAGCAGTCACGGAAACAAGAACTCGACAGCTACGGAATCGATCAATTTCAGAGTATTTCATCAAGTGGAAGAACTTACCCACTGAAGATTCTACATGGGAGGATGAGAATTTTATACAGAAGTACCCAGAGCTACTCAAGCGTTGAGGACAACACTTTTTTGAAGGAGAGGGGCATGTTAGGTCCCTATATTACTAGTATAGTCCCTTATTGTTATTAGTGTAACCCCCTTATTGTTATTATTGTACCCTTGTAACCACCATTTTGTTATTATTGTGCCCTTAAATTATTATTGTTAGGTCGGCTAGGATTACATTATGGCCCACTAGGATTACATTATGGTGACATGGACTCCTACATATAGAAAGGAGGTTTTTTAAATTGTATCATCCAAGAATTGTTCATTTATGTAATGTATTGGAGGTTTCCCCCTCGAAGTGGCTTATTTCTAAGGCGTTGATATCTCTTTTCTTATATTTTTGGAGCTGGTTACACAACATTATGTTTTAGAAATTTAATCTCTTTGGATTATGTTTTAGAGCTTTCAGAACTCAACTAAAAATTGAGCTGCCTTGTTATGTTATCTGTGCAAGTGCTTGCACATGTACAAATTGTTTTGGTACATGTACACTACTATCAACTGAAAGTAGCTTTTCTATACATGCATTGATGAAAAATGTTGCATGTATTGTGTATATATATATATCTGTGTGTGTTACAGAATGAAATTAACTGTTCAAGTAGTTTTACTATGTGCATTGATGAAAAATATTTCACCTACTGAATATATATGTTCTAGAATGCAATTAACTGAAAATATTTTTTCTATGTGCATTGATGAAAAATGTTGCAAGTACTAGATATATACACGAACTGAACGTAACCAGTTTTTCTCATGGGATTTTTTGGTAAAATGTATCCACAATGTAAATAAATCATACACAATATAGTTTTGTACGAAGATACCTTTCAGACAAGAGACTCAGAGCACTTCTCTGACTTTTGGTGGGATTTGACCCACATCTCTATTCCTGATAGAAAATATAGTACAAAATTTGGCTATCCAATGGTCGGATATGTTCTAGGAAATTAACTGAAAACTTAGCTTTTCTATACATGCATTGATGAAAAATGTTGGGCACGTATTGGATATATATATGTTATAGAATGCAATTAATTTTTCAAGTAGTTTCCCATGTGCATTGATGAAAAATGTTTCACATACTAAATATATATGTTCTAGAATGCAATTAACTGAAAGTAGCTAAATTATATCTAGAGGCATTGATGAGAAGTAGCCTAATTCTATTGACATTGATGAAAAATGTTGAAGTACTGGATATATATGTTCTAGAAAGAAATTAACTATTCAAATAGCTTTTCTATGTGCATTGATGAAAAATGTTGCACATACTAGATATATATGTTCTAGAAAGCAATTATCTATTCAAATAGATTTTCTATACATGTGCATTGATGATATATATACATTATAGATTGCATTTTTAAAATTTTATGATTGTTTTCAACACATCTAACAAGACCTAGAATATTATGATTGTTTATATATATATATATATATATATATATATATATATATATATATTGTACTTCAATATTTTTAACATATATATTCAAGCACGTGTAAAATCATTTCTACATGTATGTATGTATATTCATGTGATTTTTTCTTGTTTGGAAAACAACAACTTGAATTTTAAAAACAAAACATAATATCCTAATCACCTCCCAAATGTAGTTAAACCATCCAAAACTTAGTTTTAAATGTTTTTTTGATTATATATCACAATGTTACTTCACATGCCATGCCAATTGTAGTTCAACTATCCAATAAAAACATTTAACATTATATCACATGCCAAATGTAGATCAACCATCCAAAACTTTCCAAATGTACTTCAACCATCCAAAACTTGAGTTTTAGAAACTTTTTGATTATATATCACAACATTAGTTCACATGCCATGCCAATTGTAGTTGAAAAATCCAATAAAAACATTTAACATTATATCACATGTGCCAAATGTAGATCAACCATCCAAAACTTAAGTTTTAATTTAAAACAAAAAATTATAGATCTCGTGCAACATTACTTCACATGCCAAATGTAGTTCAAAAGCAAAACATTAATATAGATCACAACATTACTTCACATGCCAAATTTAGTTCAACCATCCAAAACTTAAGTTTTAAAAACCAAACAAATTATAACACAACATTACCTCACATGCCAAATGTAGTTCAACCATAGAAAAATGAATTTAGTTTTAAAAACATTATATATCGCATTCACACATGTACCAAATATAGTTCACATAATTTATATGTCTAAAATTTGTAGATCTCACAAGTATCAAGTATCAAGTTATATATGACTGTATCTAGATAATATATAAAAAAGTAAATTTAAGACTAGAAATCTCAATCAAATCCAGAAATCATCCATCAAATACAGATGGATGTAGTGTCTTTTCGAGCAAAGTCTCAATCCGCAAGCTATCCTATGAAGCATGGGGAACCTGTACACAATGCATGTACAAACATTAAAATTTGATGTTCTAAAATTGCGTGAGAATATATAGAACTTCATGTAAAAAAAAAATATAAAAAAAAATCATGCAATACCTCATGAGGTTACCTCTCCATTTGTTGCTTGCCTGCTACAACTTCCCCCATGGGAACATCTCCAATAGTAAACTGTACAATATACATGTACAATTATATATATATATATATATATATATTAAAAATTTTCAAATTAAAATGCATGTATATATAAACTTATTTTCAATAATATTAAAAAAAAAGTTAGACAACTTTTTTAAATGGTTGAAATGGTGTGGATGTTCCTATCTCCATCGCTAGAGTCCGTGGATTAAAGAAATCTTCTATAGAAACATAAAATTCAAAAAATTTAAAAGTATAAAATAACTCAAGATCAAGATCTCAATTTATAATAAAACTTTTAAACTTCAATTTATAAATTATAACTTAAAAAAACATATATATTTGAAAGTGAAAAATTGAATACTTATGCAGGTGGATTTGGGACATCTCCTAAGAGAGGCTTCAAAAGAAAATCTCCAAAAACCCAAAATTCAAAAAATTTAAAATAACTCAAGATATAGATATATCTCATTTTTTTAATGGAACTTTTTGAGGTGGAATATATAACTTAAAAACATAAATTTTAAAAGTGAAAAATTATCCATACTTGTTGTGGATCTGGCACATCTCCTAAGGAAGTAGAAGGTACATCTCCCAAGGAAGAAGAAAGTACCACCATCCCAAAAGCATCGAACAGAATCAGAATATGTTAAAACATTTTATTATTATATATGTGCATGTACATGTATGAAAAATTATTTATTTTAATAATATCACTTAGAAGACACTAACATTTGTCAACATATTTTGATGGTGAGACCCATCTTGATTGTTTGAACCAAAGGCTCCGAACGTGAGATTAAAATTTTCGTCATTCATCAAGTGTGACAACTGCAAATGGTGTTTTAAAATATAATGATGCATTTTTGTTAGATTAATGTACATACAAATAAATGTATACATATACATGTGTATTTTTACAAATTGTATGTATGTGTTAAAATAATTTAACTCTAACCATTAACACATACCATTCTCGTGCCCTCTTCCACATGAAGAATTAGGTCTTGCCAACCATTACTTCAATTCTTTGCATATATTTTGAGATCTTCAATACTCATGTTGTCAATTTCTTCATCTATACAATACAAAAAATTGGGACGTGCATTCTCACATGCTCTTTGTCGATTCAGATAAACATCGACTCCACCCAATCCACTGTGAACATTGTCGATGATGGCATCCCTTGCTTCTCGACTAATTTGAGAAGTGGCTTCCATATTTGACCACAAAGTTTCGACCCGAAAAGGTCGACTAACCAATGGTGTCTCAGGGTGAGGCAACTCAACATCACGCCTAGTGCCCCATCGATCACACAATTGACCTTTCCCAGGACCAAAAAATTCAAACGGAAGGTCATTGTAATTGGGTTTCATTTCGAAAAATAATTTTTCATAAAACAAATTTTAAAAATAAAGAGGAACCTCATCTTCCCATGGGAGTCTTCCATAGGCCACAAGGTGTCTATCATACAAATAGTGAGCTATATCGGGGTGCTTGAAATATTGCACCTTCCGCATCTTTCTTTTCGGCCCTTCTTTGAAATTAAACATTGACTTCGCCATTTCTTTTGTAACTCGTTGTTTTACATCCTCCCATTTATCGGGACCCAATACTTTTTCCTTTCCTTTTCTCATGACTTCTACAAATGTATCAGTCGTTGGCCCAAGATTTTGGTACACACCTACTAGTTCGCCTAAAGAGTGTGTAACTATTTCCAAGCTTTGTCGACTCTCAGCAGGTAGAGTCAAAGCCATGAGATGTCTCTGCAATTTTTCATGAAGTTGTTGAACACTTTCTAAGGTGCATTGATCCATGTTTCTTTCCCAAGGTATATCAAAAATTTTGGTCGGATAAGTCGTGGTGGGTGGACAACCTTCTTCTTGAATGAAGCGTTCTGCCCTGCATCTTTTTTGACTAACATTTGGAGAATTTTCAGCCTCTGCATCAATACATAAAATTTTGTATTTTAGAAAAAAAACTTGTAAAAAAATTTGTACAAATGAATGAAAAAAATATTCAAATTGATGGCAACCTCGTCGTGGTTGGCTAGCATCTTCCCCACCCTAAAACTGTTGAGAACCAGAATGACCCTGCTGAGAACTAGCACCACCAGCCGTTGATTGACCTCTGGGTGAATAAATATCACCACCTTCACGTAACCTGCTAACACTTATTGATGGCCATATAAGGGGATTTGAACCACCACCAACCTCTCGAGACTAGAGAGAAGCTTCATCAACAAATACGAATTTATAATGAATTAAAAAATACATTCATATATATAAATACACGTACATATTCATTGATTAAATTGCATGAACCATAGCATGACTGGGTGAACCATGGGCATGCTTGATAAGAAATCAATTCCACATGTATGGAGATTTAAGATTATATTCAAATACCATGAACATCCCATGATCCCTGATCCCCCCCTCTCGTAGAGATATGGGATTATGTTTATCTTCGTTGTTCATCCTCCATGATATATATATCTACGGTGGACATTTACAATTATTTTTTCAAATGACTAATTTAAAATAAATTCAAAATAAATTTCAGAAAATTAATGAAATTTAGTGTACAAAAATTATGCTAAACACAACTTTCAAAGCACTAATTGATGTGTGAAACTCAATTTAAGCAAAAAAATTTATAAAAATGATAAGTTCACCAAATTGCGCTTTACATGGTGGGAGTACACTTGGTATAAAATTGAAAAAAACACATTGTCATTAAAAAAGAAGTGAAACTCCTTTTAAACAAACTCCATTTAAACAAAATTTTGTTGAAGTCCCCGCATTTTAATTTTATAAAAATGTGAATTTCACCACTTGTTGCAAATGTGAAGATCACCAAGTTACGCTTTACATGGTGTAGTGGGAGCACACTTGGTATATAATTGAAAAAAGCACATGGTCATTAAAAAAGACACATTTATAAGTATACAACACACACATATCCAAGATATGTTACAATGTCCATCAATAAATTTTGAAGGAGAGTGTCTCAACACTAATTCATCTTTGAGATATGAATCTTGAATTTTTGAAGAAGAGCTTCTCAAAACTAATTCATCTTTGAGAGATGAATATTGAATTTTTGAAGAAGAGCGTCTCAGAACTAATTCATATTTGAGAGATGAATCTTGCATTGGCATTGCCCTGTATAATTCTAATTCATCTATTAATTCATCTTTGATAAATGAATCCTGAATTGGCATTTCCCATGCAATATATTAGCAGACATCTTATTCACATTTGTATAATGTCTTATACTACAAAATTAAAATTGGCTAACAATGTTGTTTTCTATTCCATGCAGTTCTTTTAGCCTCTCCTTCTTAACTTGGTACATGGCATTCATCTGGTTGCACACAAGTTCATAATTGGTGAAAACTACAATTCCATTTTATCCATACTTCATAGTTGTTCCCAAGCCTTCTATCAATCCAATATAATATGCCTCGTTGTTTGTTGTTCTTTCTCGACATATTCAGCCACTTTAGGTTCAATTTTTAGGCCTTAATGCTTGAGAGAAATGACATTTACATTCTTTGCAAAATTATTTTAAATGCACTTACAAAAAACATGTTGTAGAGTTAATGGGAGAAAGCCAACATGATATTTACATGCTTTAAAAACTTTGCCTAAGAATTTATGGGAGAAATGACACATGTACATAGTTTGCCTTAAAGTGCTTTACCTAAGAATTTATGGGAAAAATGACACATGTACACAACTTTCATTAAAGTGGTTGAGGTTTATGGATATTAAAATGAAGAACTTCTATTTAGATCTGTTACAGAGATTGACTGTAAAATTCTATGGAAGTTCAAAATTCTATGAGAGTTTAACCACTTCAGGTTCAATTTTTAGGCCTTAAAGCATGAGAGAAATGGCATTTACATGCTTTGCAAAATTATTTTATGCACTTACAAAAAACATTCTTTAAGGTTAATGGGAGAAATCCAACATGGCATCTACATGCTTTAAAAACTTTTCCTAAGAATTTATGGGAGAAATGACACATGTACACAGTTTCCTTAAAGTGGTTGAGTTTTATGGATATTAAAATGAAGAACTTCTGTTTAGATTTGTTATAGAGATTGACTGTAGGGGAATTTACTAGATATGTCACCTTTCATAAAAGATGATATCCAAAGGCTACCTAGCCCTTTACAGACTCTTCCTATAGAACTTGTAGAAGTTAACACTACATGTCCCAATTATACCCTATGAAGGGTGTAGAGGACCCGTGGAATCACTCAAACTACTTTACGTAGACATAAGGGTGTATAAGAATGCATGTTTTTTATATCAATATTTTTCATTTTAAATTAAGAATCTATTTGAAACAATTACCTATATACTTGGTTAAAACCTATGTTTTGTATCAAAACACTTTTGGTTTCAATGGGAAACTTTTATGGCTAATTTGTGTTTTTTCTCGAAATGTGATAGACCCCATTAAAATGGCAGATGTATTGAAATAATTCCTATGGTGTAATAAAATAGTTGAGTAGTTTAAAGATTAAATTCAATGAGCATAGTTTTGAGATATATAAGTCCAAAATGGAAGAGATGTTTGTGAACAAATACTAGTGGATCACTATGGATATATATGCTTCATTAAAAGGGATTTTTCTAGAAGGATGTCCACTAAGTGGGAAAGAAGGGAAAATATCACAATTATATGTTAATGCATGTGTTTTACATTGAATATAAAAGGTTTTTTTCTCTCTCTCATTGTTTGAGACCATGGATATGAAAATGAAAAACTTCTATTTAGATCTATTCTAGAGATTGACAGTAGGGGCATTTACTAGATATGTCACCTTTCGTGAAAGATGAGATGCAGAGGCTACCTGGATTTTTACAGACTCTGCCAATAGAACTTGTAGAAGTTAACACTACATGTCCCAATTATACCCTATGAAGGGTGTAGAGGACCCATGGAATCACTCAAACTACTTTACGTAGACATAAGGGTGTATAAGAATGCATGTGTTTTACATTGAATATTTTTCATTTTAAATTAAGAATCTATTTGAAACAATTACCTATATACTTGGTTAAAACCTATGTTTTGTATCAAAACAATTTTGGTTTCAATGGGAAAATTTTACGGCTAATTTGTGTTTTTTCTCGAAATGTGATACACCCCATTAAAATGGGAGATATATCAAAATAATTCCTATGGTGTAATAAAATAGTTGAGTAGTTTAAAGATTAAATTCAATGAGCATAGTTTGAGATATATAAGTCCAAAATGGAAGAGTTGTTTGTGAACAAATATCAGTGGATCACTATGGATATATCTGCTTCATTAAAAGGGATTTTTCTAGAAGGATGTCAACTAAGTTGGAAAGAAGGGAAAGTATCACAATTATATGTTAATGTGCATGTGTTTTAATTTGATTATTTTTCATTTTATTAAAAATATATTTGAAACAATTAAACTATAGAAGGTTAAAGCCTATGTTTTGTATCAAATCACTTTTGGTTTCAATGGGAAAATTTTATGGCTAATGTGTTTTTCTTGAAATGTGATACACCCCATTAAAATGGGAGATATATCGAAATGATTCCTATATTGTAATAAAATAGTTTCAAGTAGTTTAAAAATATAGATGCATAAATTCAATGAGTATAGTTTTGATATATAAAAGTCCAAAATGGAAGAGTTGTTTGTGAAAAAATATCATTAGATCACTATGGATATATCTGCTTCATTAGAAGGTATTTTTCTAGAAGAATGTCCACTAAGTGGGAAAGAATGGAAAATATCACAATTATATGTTAATGCATGTGTTTTACATTGAACATAAAAGGTTTTTTCTCTCTCTCATTGTTTGAGACCATGGATATGAAAATGAAAAACTTCTATTTAGATCTATTCCAGAGATTGACTGTAGGGGCATTTACTATATATGTCACCTTTCATAAAATATGAGATCCAGAGGCTACCTGTCCCTTTACAGACTCTGCCTATGGAACTTATAGAAGTTAACACTACATGTCCCAATTATACCCTATGAAGAGTGTAGAGGACCCGTGGAATCACTCAAACTACTTTACGTAGACATAAGGGTGTATAAGAATGCATGTGTTTTACATTGAATATTTTTAATTTTAAATTAAGAATCTATTTGAAACAATTACCTATGTACTTGGTTAAAACCTATGTTTTGTATCAAAACAATTTTGGTTTCAATGGGAAACGTTTATGGCTAATTTGTGTTTTTTCTCGAAATGTGATACACCCCATTAAAATGGGAGATATATCGAAATAATTCCTATGGTGTAATAAAATAGTTGAGTAGTTTAAATATATAGATGCATAAATTCAATGAGCATAGTTTTGAGATATATAAGTCCAAAATGGAAGAGTTGTTTGTGGACAAATATCAGTGGATCACTATGGATATATCTGCTTCATTAAAAGGGATTTTTCCATAAGGATGTCCACTAAGTTGGAAAGAAGGGAAAGCATCACAATTATATGTTAATGTGCATTTGTTTTAATTTGATTATTTTTCATTTTATTAAAAATATATTTGAAACAATTAAACTATAGAAGGTTAAAACCTATGTTTTTTTTCAAATCACTTTTGCTTTCAATGGGAAACTTTTATGGCTAATATTAACACATATGTGATTAATTATTGCTAGAATTTTTATGGTAGAAATACGTATAAAGAGTAGTCCTTAGTATAGATCTATTTTGACTTTAAGGAATAAAGGGAAGTTTTATAGAAAGTTTATCTTAGGAGGTAGAACTAAACCGTCTATAACCCACAAAAGAAACCATGGTCTGTGAGCATCACATGCAAACACAAGTTACTCCCATGTTTTAAACACCACCTCACATAATCATAAGGGTTGGAAACCACTAAGCAACCCATACTAAGTTCGATTGAAGGTACTTATTGTTATGTTTTTTTCACAACTTACTTAGTGTCTAAGTTTCAATTAATTTTTTTTGGTTCATGACATTAAATTTGACAAATGGCATAGTAAGTTGGTAGAATTTAAAAGTAGTTTGTTAATCTAATGTGGAATTGCTTAATTTTTTTCTATAAAATTTTTCACTATTATTGATTATACAATGTTAATCTTCCAACATTTTGAAAATGAATTCAGTGCTTAGATGATGAAAGAGAAATACATTGTTTAAATTTTTACATAGAGTGTTTGATAATACACACTTGAGTCTTTTATTAAAAAATTTCATGATGATTGTTTATATTAAATTTAATATTAAAATATAATATTTTTAAAAAATTATAACTTAATATTATACAAACTATATTAAAATTTTAAACCTAAAATATATGATTTATATTAGAATTTAAAATTGAAAATATAAATTATAAAATGATGTTAATATTTTGGTAGTTTGATAAAAATGCAATCAATGAAAGCCAATGAATAGATAGCACATATATTTGGTCCATTAGGATTTCTGAGAATCATAATTAACTTAAAACCATTATTTTCTTTAATAAAATGATGTTAATATTTTGGCAGTTTGATAAAAATGCAATCAATGAAAGCCAATGAATAGAGAGCACATATATTCGGTCCATTAGGATTTTTGAAAATCATAATTTTAAAAAGGTAATGCATGGGAATCCAATATTTAAATGCAGCCACGTTTCAATAATGTAAGTTTTAGCATTTATATTTTTAATTTGATTTTTCTAATCTTCATACGTGGTGACAAATAACTTGTACAGTAAATTTTTAATTCTGTTTTGTAAAAAAATAATTTAAGTAAGGTTTAAACATATGATTTAGATATGCAAGAAAGTTAGTGGTGTGAATTTCATCCATTGATGTGGTGGCAACGACGAGCATATACTGGTATCTTGAAGTTTACACCATCAGATCAAAAAAATTAATTAAGAAAAGCATTAAAGTAGCCGATTCCAATAGGGGTGTACGCCTATCGGCGTAATTAACACTACAGAACCCACTAAATTACAACCATTTCCTAACTCGTATCGAAACATATCATGAAACACACCATATAAATCAACTTTGGATAAACTATGGGTTGGAGCGAAATATTTGTTTGATGTTTGTGATGATTACACCCTGTATCGTACCAAGCACATTATTAGGATTTGGTACCTTCTTATTTATTACTTACAAATTTCCGACTTAATACAAACTCCGTCACATTGAAACATATCATCAAACACACCATATAAATCAACTTTGGATAAAATATGGGTTGGAGTGGAATATTTGTTTAATGTTTCCGATGATTATAGCCTGTATCTGTACCAAGCACATTATTTATATTTTCGTACCTTATTATTTATTACTTACAAATTTCCACCTTAATACAAACTTTGTGGCATCGAATCTCCTGTCAATTTAATTACTTGACATTCTACACCGTTTATTGCTTCTTGATCGATGGTTGTGATGATAGCTTGGTTAGGGTAATACCTTACCCCCAAACACTAATTATTTTTTCTACTTTCCGCCGCGGCGAGGCAGCCCAAGCTCTGGAACCTTTTTCCTCAGACTGTGATTCCTCTTTGTGTTCTTGGCCTGAAGATAGAGGTAACGTTTAACTGCTTGCTTCTTTGTCACTTACTCATGATGGGTTAATGAGTCTTGTTGCCCCTTAAACGTTGGATACTATGTTCTTGTTACAACTTTATATGATTGTCCAGGTGTAATAGGGTTTCCCCTCGTTTCTATTGCTTCTCAACAAGATTTTTTTGTGTTTTCAAGCTTTCATTCTCGATCTTCATGGAGTTTACATTTCTATGGGCTTATCTTTGTCTGGGAGGGTAGCTACCTAATGTTGGCATGGTCAGGACACGTAAATGAAGACTCTTCCCTCTTACTTTGGTTAATACATTTCAGGGTTCAGAGTAATACATAGCCAAAAATCTCACAGTTTTTTATTGCTTTCTATCTCAGGACTTCTTACTCTAACCCCTACGCATCAGTAAGGTATTCCATATCATTTTTGTTACTATGCTTTTGTTTACCTTGACTATTTTCTTTCAATCTAAACCTACAGGTTTTCTAACGTCTTTTATTGTCTTGCACGTATTTCCAAGTCTCTGAATCTCAGCAACAACCATGTTTCACTAAAATTCCTCCTTAGTTAGTGACCACTCGCCCATTTTTCCAGGTATTTCTGGAAACTACAAAGGGGTCTCCTCTGAAATGTTTCATGTTCTGGTCCTAGATAGGACTACTCTCTGTTTGAATGTTTGAATGCATATTCCATATTTTACATGAGGCCACTAAGGCTCGTTCCCACCGTGAATGTAATTTAGCCCTTGATGGACATATTGTTTAATGTATAAGTTGATTTGCTGTAAGAGAGAGTTTTGAAAACAGTATGGTATTTGAATGGACCATGATACTATGTTTTTAGTTATATCGTGTAGATGGTACTTACTCTGGCTCTCTTCCAGATTTGGCTCTGAGTTTTGGGTAGAACATAAGTGTAATTAAATATTTTATATATATTTCAGTTATGGGTCTCGTCAAATATGTTTTTGCTATGAAAAATAACTATCTATTGCATTCCCTTTAAGTTTTCTTTCGATTTTCGTTTTTACTAGAAGGGTATAATCACAATGTTTTGATATGAAGACCCTCATACATAGCATGTAATTAGCTCTTAATAATTTTGATGTCTTTCTTTGAAAATATTTGCACCAACTACCACTTGTACTATTGTGCATCATTGATTTTGATGTTAGATGATTCAAATAGTGTATGATTTCAGATTGAATACAGTTATTAATCAGTTACATTATTGAAGAAATTTTTTTTACAAATAATCTAATTACGAAACCCACTGCAAAATTTTCAACACTTCTCATGAAAAAAAATGCAACTTTTTCAACACTTCTCATAAAAAAAATGCTCTGTGAAAGCAAATCCTGAGCAGAGAGGAAAAATTTCTTGAAAAATATACGAAACCCCTCTCGCTATCGACATTAACATGTGTGGAACCCATTTGGGTGATGGCAGGGCAACATTGTCTCCCTATGGCTTTAGAGGGCCCACAGGAATATCCATCAGGGAGCTTGAGCACTACAGAGTACCCATTGGAAGAGTGGCCTAACTATTTTGTAAGTTTATAGAATTACAACATTGTAATAGACAGGTTACAACATTATAATAGATAGGTTCTATCAATTGGATAGAGTTGAGAAAGCCAATAACAAGTTTGATGAGAAATACAAAATGTAGCTCAATAGCCCAATCATGTTGTTCACTCTCTGTAGTTATAGCTATCATACGTGACTCATGTGAGATTTCTTACTTATAAGTTAAATATTCAATTAAATCGTATAAAACTCTGCACACTACAATATACACTATCTATACTAACTAGGTTATAAGAAAATCAATTTCTTTATCCAAACAATTCTTCAAATCTATAATTTTTTTAAAATAAAATAATTCATATTTATAAGTTAAATATTCAATTAGATTATATAACATATAACATTTTTTTTCCTCTATAGTACACTTTTCTATATTTCTTTATAGAATTTCCTTTACGACATATAATATAATTTTTAGTTAATTAAATATAATTATTTTCTATTGACTAATAAAATGTCTTTGTTTTATATTCGATGGCTTCCCTTCTGGGAACTCTCAAATAGGAATCCCATCGAATATGCAAATATCTTTTTCGCTATTGTCATCAAAGATTCCCCGAATTGCTGAAGCTCGTGCTTTGTACGTTCTTATATAATTTATAGATATAAATTAACAAGTCATTTCTAAACGCCTATGGAAAAGTGTTGCTTATAAATTATGGCTATTTATTAATATATCTAGAGTTATAGCTCCATTAAATTTGTAATTTTTCTATTTGATTTGATTATGAATGTAAAAGTGATAAGATCTAAAATCTATGAATGAATAAATTTTTATCGTGCAAAGAATGCAATGAACTAATGGAAATAAAAATAGGTTGTTGATTATAGGTGTCTGTAGACGGTTCTTAACTCTATGTTACAGATTTTTATTTTTTTTTCTCTCAATTTCATATCTTTCAAACCTTTATTTTCCTAATATTTTAGTTATTAGAATTGAACATACTTGGTCGAATTTTGTAAGATAAAAAACAATTCTTTGTTTTTTTTATTTCTAGTTTCAATAGCTGCAACCATTTTGATAGTTCGTTTTTTCTTATTCCATTTGTTTTTTTAATTTGATTATGACTACATTTCTCTACTAACTTTTATTTTCATCATACGTGGGTTTTTTATTTTAAATTTTTTATTCTTAGGGTTTATTAATCTTTTATGTTTTTAATATTGATCCCTTGGCCTTAGTGATCCTGTAGATTTCTAATATTTTATTCCCTTGGTTCACTGATTCCTTTGCTTTATAATATTAAACACTTTTGTTTATTAGTTCTTTTGGTTTATAATATTAATAACCCCTTGGGTTTATTAATATTTTGAGTTTTAATATTATGATTTACATTATGGCGTAATATGTTGGGTTATAATATAGATTCTAATATAAAGGGTTTATAATTAGGGATTACTATTGGGTTTATAATATTTGGGTTTAATATTAGGGTTTATAATATTGTGTTTGATATTTAGAGTTTATAACATTGGGGATTATAATATTTTGGTTTATAATATTGATTCTTAGGGTTTATTGATCTCTTGAGTTTTTAATATTGATCCTTGGCCTTATTGATCCCTTAGGTCTTTAATATTTACCCCTTGGGTTCACCAATTCCTTTGGTTCGTAATATTAAACTGTTGGGTTTATTAATTATTTTGGTTTATATATTAATAACCCCTTGGTTTTATTAATACCTTGAGTTTAAAATATTAAGTCTTAGGGTTTATTAATCTCTTGAGTTTAAAATATTAATTTTTATGCTTTCTCAATTTCGTGGTTTATAATATTAATATTTATCCCTTGGGTTCACCAATTCCTTTGGTTTATAATATTAAACCCTTGGGTTTATTAATTCTTTTGGTTTATAATATTAATAATCCCTTCATTTTATTAATATCTTCAATTTAAATTATTAATTCTTTGGATTTATTCATTTCTTAGGTTTTGTGTTTAAGATATTAATTATTAGGGTTTGTTAATCCCTTGAGTTTTCTAATTCTCTGGGTTGGTAATATTGGGTGTTAAATATTAGTCATACACTTTAATATTAATGAATGGCCTAATGTCATATTATGAAAAACATTGTCTCAATATGAAAATCAACCATGGGCTACCATTGTTAATCATAGTTAGTCGTATTCAATCAAGGTCTTCCATGGTCGAATGTCACATTGTGACAAATATTTTCTGAATATGAAAATCAACCATGGCAAACCATGGTCATCCTTCATCCAATGTTGCATTACGACAACAATTGTCTCAATGTTTAAGTCCAGCATGCTCAACCATGTTTATTTTATGGTTTATAGTATTTACCTAAAGTTTTTTATATACTTGAGGTTTATAATATTAATATCTTAGGTTTAATATTATTCCCTTGAGTTTATAATATTAATAGTCATGTGAGTTTATCAAACCTTTTTGTTTAAGATATTAATTTGTAGGCTTTACTAATCTCTTATGTTTTTCATATTGATCTCTTCGCCTTATTTATCCTTAGGTTTTTAATATTTATCCCTTGGGTTCACCAATTCCTTAAGTTTATAATATAAAACCCTTAGGTTTATTAGTTCTTTTCATTTATAATATTAAACCACACTTGGGTCTTAGCATCTCTTGTGTTAAAAATATTAATTCTAAGGGTTTTTAAATCTCTTGTGTTTTTAATATTGATCCCTTGGCCTTATTGATCCATTAGGTATTTAATATTTATCCCTTGGGTTCACCAATTCCTTTGTTTTGTAATATCAAACCCTTGGGTTTATTAGTTCTTTTTGTTTATAATATTAATAACCCCTTGGGTTTATTAATCTCTTGATTTTAAAATATTAATTCTTAAGGTTTATTAATCCCTTGAGTTTAAAATATTAATTATTAGGGTTTATTAATTTCTTGGTTTATAATATTATTATTTATCTTTAGGATTCACCAATTCCTTTGGTTTATAATATTAAACCCTTGGGTTTATTACTTCTTTTGGTTTATAATATTAATAATGTCTTCGGTTTATTAATATATTTAATTTAAAATATTAATTATTAGGGTTTATTAATTTCTTAGGTTTTTGAGTTTAAAAAACTTTATTTTTAGGATTTATTAATCTTTTTGTGTTCTCAATATTTATCCCTGGGCTTTATTGATCCTATATGTTTTAAATATTTATCCCTTGGTTTTATCAATTCTTTTGGTTTAAAATATTAAACCTTTGCGCTTATTGATTCTTTTGGTTTATAATATTAATAATCCCTTGGATATATTAATCTTTTGAGTTTAAAATATTTACTATTATGGTTTATTAATATCCTAGGTTTTTAAGTTTCAAATATTAATTCTTAGGGTTTATTAATTTCCTGTATTTTTAATATTAATCCCTTAGCATTGTTGATCCCTTGGGTTTATTATTTCCTTGGGTTTTTAATATCAATCCATTGGGTTTATTAATCCTTTATATTTTTAATTCATTGAATTTATAATATTAACAATCCCTAAAGTTGATTGTTCTCTTTAGTTTATAATATTAATAATCATGTTATTTTATCATTCATTTGTATTTAAAATATTAATTCTTAGGCTTTATTAATCTCTTCTCTTTTTAATATGGATCCCTTGGCCTTCTTGATCTCTTAGCTTTTTAATATTTTTCCCTTGGGTTCACCAACTCCTTCGGCTTCGATTTATAATATTAGACCATTGGCTTATTAGTTCTTTTGGAATATAATATAAATAATCCCTTGGTATATTTGTAAGAGATATATACTTATTATAAATAGTAATAAAATACTACTATTATGTTATATTTTAATTTTAGTATAGTTTGAGTTATAACTATTAATTTATTTAAAAAATTTAATAATATTTTATTATTATATATTTTATTATAAATAATAAAATATTATATATTTTAATATATATATATATATATATATATATATATATATATATATTATTAATACACTACACTTAGATATATAAAATATATTGGTAATTATATTCATAAATATATAATGATTATTTTGGTAAAATACATGTGGTGGGTGATGGATATAGGCCTATCGGCATATATCAAACACATTAGTGAATGTGGTTGTAAATATATTTCATATACGCCTATCGATGTATAATTACTATAATTGCTAATCTTTTTGGCTTTCCTACTAAACATTAACAAAAAATTATTCCTTGATAATAGACTATAACAGGATGAGATCCCACATTCTGATTCAACCTAAGAAGGTGCTACAATGTGTCCTCGCAAGAAGTTCCCAATGTAAAATAATTCTTATGATGGGGAAAATAATGGAATCTTTACGATTGGGACAATAATGGA
Source organism: Pinus albicaulis (assembly GCA_034641835.2). Taxonomy (NCBI): domain Eukaryota; kingdom Viridiplantae; phylum Streptophyta; class Pinopsida; order Pinales; family Pinaceae; genus Pinus; species Pinus albicaulis. The sequence goes on from JAXQQM020075477.1 coordinate 73,701, forward strand.
AATTGTTGTTACAATTGCCCACCTTGTAATTGTATTTGCATCTCGAATAGACTTAGACTTATTTGAGATTTAAATATATAGATTTATATGTTGTTGAGTTTCAAAGATGTGGTCTAAGGTTATGGGTAAAGGTTGGTCCCCACAACCCTTGTGGTCAAATATGGGGTAGGAATATATACATGTGCTCCAAACACAATTTATTTAACTAGAACTATAATAATATTTATATGTTTCCTCACAGTTTCTGTTGTTGCATGCAATAATGACATAATAATGACGTTGAAACCCTAAAATCATAGCCAGTAATATGCATCTCTGATGCTTCACACACAGTAATTTACATCTATAATTTTTCAATAAATATTGTATGTTTTAAAATTAGTGTTGTATGCATCTCAAAGCTCTTGCAATTGAGAAGTATTTTGTGCCTCATTGTAATGGAACCCTAAATGGTCTTCATTTGCATGGGTTTTTTTGGAATTCTTGTTTTTAGGAATTCTTATGGATGGTATCATAGGTTTATATGCAAATCATGTTAATTTTATATTTTAAATCATGTTAAGTTTTTATTTTATTCTTAAAGCATTTAAAGTAAGCTCACAAATTTATTTTATTTTTAATTTTTCTTTTAGCAATTTTCCATGACATTTAATGAAGGCTCTTTTTGTGGTTATAAATTTAATTATGCATTTTATATATCATTCAAAAATACAAATTAGAAAATTAAAAATTACATATTGTTACTATTTATTCATTGGTATTTATTTACTAATGAGAGTGATGCAATTTTCTTTTTCTTCAAATTTTTCACTTCAAAAAAAAAGTGCACTTCAAAATATTTGATGCTAGATCCATGCTTAAAACGGATATGTACTTTTTATATGCATCCTCTATTGGGCAAAGTTTTTTGTGAGTGGTGTTAAACTATTTATATCTAGTTATCATTTACTAAGTAAATTTTTTATATATGTATTATGTTAAATTCATGATGTATTAATTAGTGATAATGGATATTTAGTTTCAATACATTTTTGATAAATAAAATTCAGATTTTTTTTTTCATAAGATTAGAATAAAAAAACCATATTTCCAAAATATTTTTGTTTAGCACACTCCATTATCGAGATGAGAAAGAATTAGAAAAGGTGAACCAATAAAATTAATAATTTTTATGATAATTAGTTATTATTTTTTATGTGCATTTCTTTCCTAATTTTATTAAAGTAATCTTATTTATATAAAGTTACTAATTTTTAGGATTTTGTATATTCTTATTAACATTTTTTTAATTTGTTTTATTTATACATTAATTTTATAATTCGAAACTATGATGATGATTAGTTATTAGATTTTAGAATTTTGTGAGTATTTTTTCCTAATTTTGTTAAAATTATTTTATCTATATATATAGTTACTAATTTCTAAGATAGCTTTTTTTTCTCAAGTTTATTACATTTTTTTATTTATATGGACTTTCTATTTAATAACTATTATGATAATTAACTATTAATTTTTACAATTTTTTAGCATTCTTTTCCTAATTTTATTAAGAAATATTTAGGACTAAGGTGCAAGAACACGGTACTACTTGTTGATTATTAAAGTACTCTCACTTCCACTTTAATTATGAAATAATAGTTCACAATCAATTCCCTAAATTTTGTATTGATAAATTACTCATAGATTTTCTTCATGTTTTATATCAAATAATGAAAATATTACTCCTAAGATATTATTTATTTTTATTTTTAATATTTTAAATTTAAATATATGTAAAATTTGAGGTTTTTTTTTTTTTTTCAAAAGTTGTATAATAATATTTTTTATGTATTTTGAAAAACTAAAAGTTTGCAATTTTTTTTTTATGTTTGCAGAAGATCTTCAACATAAATGGATTAGTTCTTGCTTTTGGATAATTAATTGGTTTTTTAATACAAAACATTGAAACGACACAAACTTCAAAATTGGTATTTACTTTTGCCTTATATATATATATATATATATATATATAATTAGATTATATATATTAGAAAGTTAAATCATATAATATATGTTAGTTATAAATAATTTAAAATAATATTAAAAAATAGTAAAATTTATTTTGTAACGTTAATATTTTTTAGTTGAAACTAAGTAAATCTCCATATCAATTTGAAAAAAAAAAAAAAAAATTTAATATTATAGAGCTTTATTATAATCAATCAGGTAGGTTCACCAAAAAAACATTTTCCAATAAATGGGTAGCCTTATTATCATAAAAAATTAAAGAATATACATAATGTAAATTTAGTATGTTGGGAGGTTTTATTATCATCACAAATTAAAGGATATACGTCATGTAAATTTAGTATTTTTGGGAGGTTGGTTTTGTATGGTTTTTAACTACAAACCACTGGTTTTTACCTTACAAACCATCTATTTTTCGAATAGTATATGAAGTTATGGTAGAAATAGAAGCAATAATATTAGTAAGGAATGAACTCTTCGAAAAATAAAAGCATAAGAATTGTATCTCGAGTGGTTGCGTGTAACATCTACCATAACCAGGAAATAAAAAATATTATTTTTAATTATATTGCACACAAAATACATTTAATATCCAACTACTTTACATAATATATTATAATATATTAAACTAGCATAATCACTTTTATCAATGTGATTGATATAGGCGGATAAGCCTATATAAAATATATCTACAACCACATTTACCAATGTCTTTGCCATAAACATATATACACCACTATCATATATGTATTTGGTTAAAGACAAGTATTTGTGATTATTAATAACTATGTAAATAACAATAACCCTATTATTTTTTATTTATATAATTATATTTATTATATAATTGAAATTGTTGCTATAAGGATTTATGATATGTGGAAATTGATAAATGTCTTATTGTATATCATTATTTAATAAATTGAAAAAAAATTACTTGTCAATTATTTTTGGATATTCAATAATTTTTATAGTTAAGGAATTTTAATTTTTATTATAAAAATAAAAAATGTGAAGATTCCATCATTTCATATATATAGAAAAAAGCTATATTAATATTAAAACATAATTTGAAAAATATAATTTAAAAACTATTATTAAAAGCTAATATATATATTATTATAATATAACAATATTAATATAAACTGAAATAGTACTATAATATAAGTGATTGAAGCAATTTAAAATAAAATATGATGGTTTCCCATACTAATTGTCTACTTATAAATGAATGTGAGACAAATATAGTCTCCTTTAACTATAGATTCCTAATTAAAGTTTTATGAATGAGTGCTTTAAACTTCACTTCATCTTGTTCATGCTTTTTTCACAACTTACTTAGTGTCTAAGTTTCAATTTTTTTTTGGTTCATGACATTAAATTTGACAAATGGCATAGTAAATTGGTAGAATTTAAAAGTAGTTTGTTAATCTAATGTGGAATTGTTTAATTTTTTCTATAAATTTTTTCACTATTATTGATTATACAATGTTAATCTTCCAACATTTTGAAAATGAATTCAATGCTTAGATGATGAAAGAGAAATACATTGTTTAAATTTTTACATAGAGTGTTTGATAATACACACTTGAGTATTTTATTAAAAAATTTCATGATGATTGTTTATATTAAATTTAATATTAAAATATAATATAATAAAATATAATATTTAAAAAAAATTATAACTTAATATTATACAAACTATATTAAAACTTTAAACCTAACATATATGATTTATATTAGAATTTAAAATTGAAAATATAAATTATAAAATGATGTTAATATTTTGGTAGTTTGATAAAAATGCAATCAATGAAAGCCAATGAATAGATAGCACATATATTTGGTCCATTAGGATTTTTGAGAATCAGAATTAACTTAAAACCATTATTTTCTTTAATAAAATGATGTTAATATTTTGGCAGTTTGATAAAAATGCAATCAGTGAAAGCCAATGAATAGAGAGCACAAATATTCGGTCCATTAGGGTTTTTGAAAATCATAATTTTAAAAAGGTAACGCATGGGAATCCAATATTTAAATGCAGCCACGTTTCAATAATGTAGGTTTTAGCATTTATATTTTTAATTTGATTTTTCTAATCTTCATACGTTGTGACAAATAACTTGTACAGTAAATTTTTAATTATGTTTTGAAAAAAATAATTTAAGTAAGGTTTAAACATATGATTTAGATATGTAAGAAAGTTAGTGGTGTGAATTTCATCCATTGATGTGGTGGCAACGACGAGGATATACTGGTATCTTGAAGTTTACACCATCAGATCAAAAAAAATAATTAAGAAAAGCATTAAAGTAGCCGATTCCAATAGGGGGGTACGCCTATCGGCGTAATTAACACTACAGAACCTACTAAATTACAACCATTTCCTAACTCGTATCGAAACATATCATGAAACAAACCATATAAATCAAATTCGGATAAACTATGGGTTGGAGCGAAATATTTGTTTGATGTTTGCAATGATTACACCCTTTATAGTACCAAGCACATTATTAGGATTTTGGTACCTTCTTATTTATTACTTACAAATTTCCGACTTAATACAAACTCCGTCGCATCGAAACATATCATCAAACACACCATATAAATCAACTCCGAATAAACTATGGGCTGGAGTGGAATATTTGTTTAATGTTTCCAATGATTACAGCCTGTATCTGTACCAAGCAAATTATTTATATTTTTGTACCTTATTATTTATTACTTACAAATTTCCGACTTAATACAAACTTTGTGGCATTGAATCTCCTGTCAATTTAATTACTTGACATTCTACACCATTTATTGCTTCTTGATCGATGGTTGTGATGATAGCTTGGTTAGGGTAATACCTTACCCCCAAACCCTAATTATTTTTTCTATTTGCCACCGCTGCGAGGCAGCCCGAGCTCTGAAACCTTTTTCCTCAGACTATGATTCTTCTTTATGCTCTTGGCCTGAAGATAGAGGTAGCGTTTAACTTCTTGCTTCTTTGTCACTTACTGATCATGGGTTAACGAGTCTTGTAGCCCCTTAAATGTTGGATACTATGTTCTTGTTACAACTTTATATGATTGTCCAGGGGTAATAGGGTTTCCCCTCATTTCTATTACTTCTCAACAAGATTTGTTTGTGTGTTCAAGCTTTCATTATCGGTCTTCATGGAGTTTACATTTCTGTGGGCTTATCTTCGTCTGGGAGGGTAGCTACCCAATGTCGGCATGGTTAGGAATGGTAAATGAAGACTCTTCCCTCTTACTTTGGTTAATACATTTGAGGGTTTAAAGTAATACATAGCCCAAAATCTCACAAATTTTTATCGCTTTCTATCTCAGGACTTCTTACTCTAACCCCTACGCATCAGTAAGGTATTCTATATCATTGTTGTTACTATGCTTTCGTTTACCTTGACTATTTTCTTTCAATCCGAACCTACAGGTTTTCTAACATCTTTTATTGTCTTGCATGTATTTTCGAGTCTCTGAATCTCAGCAACAACCATGCTTCACTAAAATGCTTCCTCTATTAGTGACCATTCGTCCATTTTTCCAGGTATTTCTGGAAACTACAGAGGGGTCTCCTCTGAAATGTTTCATGTTCTGGTCCTAGATAGGACAACTCTCTGTTTGAATGTTTTAATGCATATTCCATATTTTACATGAGGCCACTAAGGCTTCTGCCCACCGTGAATGTAATTTAGCCCTTGATGGACATATTGTTTAATCTATAAGTTGATTTGCTATAAGAGAGAGTTTTGAAAACATTATGGTATTTGAATGGACCATGATACTATGTTTTTATTTATATCGTGTAGATGGTACTTACTCTGGCTCTCTTCCTTATTTGGCTTTGAGTTTTGGGTAGAACATAAGTGTAATTAAATATTTTATATATATTTTAGTTATGGGTTTCGTCAAATATGTTTTTGCTATGAAAAATAACTATCCATTGCATTCCCTTTAAGTTTTCTTTCGATTTTCGTTTTTACTAGAAGGGTATAATCACAATGTTTTGCTATGAAGACCCTCATACAAAGTATGTAATTAGCTCTTAATAAGTTCGATGTCTTTCTTTGAAAACAACTGCACCAACTGCCACTTGTATTATTGTGCATCATTGATTTTGATGTTAAACGATTCAAATAGTGTATGCTTTCAGATTGAATACAGTTATTAATCAGTTACATTATTAAAGAAAATTGTTTTACAAATAATCTAATTACGAAACCCACTGCAACCTTTTCAACACTTCTCATGAAAAAAATGCAACTTTTTCAACACTTCTCATAAAAAAAATGCTCTGTGAAAGAAAATCCTGAGCAGAGAGGAAAAAGTTCTTGAAAAAGAGACGAAACCCCTCTCACTATCGACATTGACGTGTGTGGAACCCATTTGGGTGATGGCAGGGCAACATTCTCTCCCTAAGGCTTTAGAGGGCCCATGGGAATATCCATCAGGGAGCTCGAGCACTACAGAGAACCCATTGGAAGAGTGGCCGAACTATTTTGTAAGTTTATAGAATTACACCATTGTAATAGATAGGTTCTATCAATTGGATAGAGTTGAGAAAGCCAATAACAAGTTTGAAGAGAAATACAAAATGTAGCTCAATAGCCCAATCATGTTGTTCACTCTTTGTAGTTGTAGCTATCATACATGACTCATGTGAGAGTTCTTACTTATAAGTTAAATATTCAATTAAATCGTATAAAACTCTACACACTACACTATACACTATCTATACTTAGGTTATAAAAAAAATCAATTTCTTTATCCTAACAGTTCTTCAAATTTATTATTTTTTTAAAATAAAATAATTCATATTTATAAGTTAAATATTCAATAAATTATATAATATATAACTTTTTTTTCTCTCTATAGTACACTTTTCTATATTGCTTTATAGCATTTCCTTTACAACATATAATATAATTGTTAGTTAGTTAAATATAATTATTTTCTATTGGCTAATAAAATGCCTTTGCCTTATATTCGATGGTTTCCCCTTTTGGGTACGCTTAGGAATCCCATCGAATCTGCAAATATCTTTTTCGCTATTGTCATCAAAGATTCTCTTTGTACGGTCTTATATAATTTATAGATATAAATTAACGAGTCATTTCTAAACGCCTATGGAAAAGTGTTGCTTATAAATTATGGCTATTTATTAATATATCTGGAGTTATAGCTCCATTAAATTTGTAATTTTTTTATTTGATTTGAATATGAATGTAAAAGTGATAAGATCTAAAATCTATGAATGAATAAATTGTTATTGTGCAAAGAATGCAATGAACTAATGGAAATAAAAATAGGTTGTTGATTATAAGTGTGTGTAGACGGTTCTTAACTCTATGTTACAGATTTTTTTATTTTATTTTTCTCCCAATTTCATATCTTTCAAACCTTTATTTTCCTGATATTGTAGTTATTATAATTGAACATACTTGGTCGAATTTTGTAAGATAAAAAACAATTCTTTGTTTTTTTTATTTCGGGTTGCAATAACTTCAACCATTTTGATAGTTCGTTTTTTCCTATTCCATTTTTTTTGATGTGATTATGACTACATTTCCCTACTAACTTTTATTTTCATCATACGTGGGCTTTGCAAGTTAGTGTTTAAAAAATGTTAATTCAGCTTGATAGTAAAATTCAATATTCACTATAACCTCATTCATGTCTTCAACATATTCCTACCTTGCATTTTGTATAAAGTCACATTTTTAATTTGCTAATTTTTCGAAAATTTCTTTGTAATATTTATGACAACTACACTATACCTGTATTGTATATCTTAATTTCGATTTCTTCAACCCTAACCTTCACTGGATATTTTATTTTCTTGTTACAGGTTAACCCATTATTAACACTTTCATGCACCTTACTATCCATGATCGGGGTTTGCTAATTCTTATGCTTGGTGTGCTTTCTGTTATTATGTCTTATAACCCATTATTCTCAAGATTAGGACTTCAAGAACTTGCAGAACTCCTTATTCTCAAGATTAGGACTTCCCCTACTTGTGCTGCTGCTTGCATCTGAATACAATATTGGATTATGATGAATTACGCTCATTGCATTCTCAAAAATTAAATATGTAGAAGTTGATGTTTTTGAAGTGTACTTCAGGGAAACGTTGTCGCAAAACTGCCATTAACAGATTGACCAACGCGGAAAGCAAGCGTTACTAATCGAAACAATACAGCTAATTTTGCTGATGCATTCCAGAGAACGGAGAAACACGGATTGCCATCCAAGTTTTTGAAAATTGGAAGGAAAATGATCATATTGCATAACCAATGATATTGTTAAAGAATCTATATGCACGGCACGAGAGGTGCAGGGCAATTTTTATTTACTGGATAACCATGGACATCTTTGGCTTCTTATTGATATATTTGGCAGCCATGAAGAGAAAAATGATTATTGATAATTTGATATATTTGGCAGCCATGAGGAGAACAATGATAATTTAGCAAGAGACATTGGCTCCTGGATCCACACCCAACTGGCTACATATTGTGTTGTAGTAATTAACTCTGCTATTCACTGCAGCAGTTTTTCCACCGTTGCATTCCATGCTGTTGATGGCTTTGATTGTAGCGCCGAAGCCCTGCCCGGAGGTTATGGCAGAATGGCAATTGCTATTCTTCATCCAGAACCACACGCCCGTCTTGAAGGAGATAGTGGCGTCTTGCTCCACCTTCTCTGGGTTGTTTAGCCCGTCGAATCCAATGTCCTGCCCCGCCGGTCCATAATTGTAATTCCTGCATCCATTAACAATCCAACAGTCCGCCTTAGCCTCTGTTCCCATTACAGATACAGGGGGAGATGGTATTAGTTGCATGATGAGTTACGTACCAGCTTAACTGGAGAGGGCCGCGCCCATGGTAGCTCTTCGCGCTCGCACAGGGCCACGAGGTGTAACTCGCATTACAGTAGATCATTGTAGGATTTATCTCGTTGATGTAGCACAACCCTGACATGACAGAAGAATTAATTGATCTATTCACATTCATCATCAATGAAGTATTTGAAAACTAAACAAATTGTAGATTATGGTTGAATAGATAGATAGATGAAATATCTCCAGTTTCGTGCATGACATTAGCGAAGAAGGCAGCGAGCTCTCTCTTCTGGTCGTCGCTGGAACCGGTGGTGCCAAATCCAGAATATGCATTCGCAGCTGCAATGAAAGCGTCGTAAGTGTAGAATCCTTTTCCCTCGCAAGAGCTGGAAGCTCCCCCCGCGAGGCCATCGAAGACACTCTGGGAAATTATGGTGCCCACGTTTCCGCCACCGGTAGTAGGAGATCCTCCACCTGAGTTTGTACAGGGGCCGCTCTGGCAGCCATCGCCGCAGTAATCGGAGGTTGTCCCGCAGTATCCATACTTGCTGCAACACAGACCACTGGCACAGCCACAGTTCTGAGCATTAACAGTGACGCCCACCAGGACCAACATTAGCACCAGAGCCATTACCGATGTACCACAACTACTCCCCATAGCTAATAATTTTGTCTATCAAAGAATCCCGCACTCAATCTCAATGTTGATATCTTTATGGATCTACTCAATCGAATTTTCTCTCAATCTCAATGTTTGATATCTTAATTATGGAACTACTCAATCGAATTCTTCTCTCTTTATAGAGAAATCCGAACGCAATCTCCTCCTCCCCTATACCTAAGTTAGTTGGGTCAATACTGGCAGCTAATATCGAATTTGATTTTATGAAACAATTGCAAGGACTAGAGTTTGATTTTATAAAAAAATTTCAAGGACTTCATATGCGGCGGGACGCGCTTCGTTCGGGGGCGTTGAACACTCTGAGTCTGCCTTGGCGTTGGGTTTTTACTCCTTATCCGTTTGATAAATGGAATCTGTAATCAAGAGATAACTGATAATTGTCCTCCTCTGAAGACCTGAGAATTGTAGATTTGTACATCGGTAAAATTGAGTGTGCTCTGTATCCGTTTGGATAAATGAATTGAACTCCGTACATATTGGATAAACTGAATCGGTAATTGAGATAAGTTGCCCGCTGATAACCGCTGACGCAGCCAGTCCTCGTTGTCGTGTTTAGGCGGTGGTACGCGCCTCGTTTGGGAGCGTTGAATGCGGGGAGTCCTACTTTCCATCGTGTCGCCTTGGACCCTTCCTTCACAGGGTAATTTGTGGATGTGATAGATCATTTTCTTGGAAACGGGATCCCAATTCGATGATAGAGTATTGAATGAAATGTGAACAGAAACGAACAAGAGTTACAAACTTGTGTGGCTTATGGCCATATTTCATGGTTTACTAGACTTTTTGCTTAGTCCCCTCTTCCCTCGAATCCACCGATGAGTGTTATTTCATTTATAGGGATTACATATATATATACATATGAAATGCAAAAGATTAAACTTGAAATGATTTTTGAATTTTATATTTGTTTCTCCCTTCAAGGATTTCGTTAAAACTTTTTGTCATTTGTTGATTTTTAGTATAAAATAAATTGAGCATTTTTTTAATATTAATGTTTATATTTTTTATTTCATTCATAATTTTTGTGAAATGCCTTTTTATCTTTCACTATTTTGCTAGAAAATTTAAATTTCATAAAATATTTAAACTAAAGCTATAACGAACTAAAATTTGGATTAGGATATTTATTTATTTTAATTAATTTTTAATTGGTTTATTTTGTTTATGATTGATTTTACATGGATGATGGAAGTGAGCTTGATGATGAAAGAAGATTGGGATCGCATTTAGGAGGTAATTTATTTTAACAAGCATGCATTATTCAAATAATTGATTCGTGAAAATTTTTTCACATGCCTTTGGATATCTGTGTTGAATTTTGCAACAAGAAACAATGAAGGAAGCATCCTGAAACATCATCCTTGATCCTAGTTGGAAAATAATCACCTAAACTAGGTGGGGCCCACACAGGCTATTTTTAGGTGTATGTCTATTTTTAGACACGGTGAGCATATTCTGTATGTAGCAGGAGGCTATTTGTAGATGGTTGGTCAAATGTGAATAATAGATGAGATTCTATTTGTAGAAAATTGGGCGAAGTCTATTTATAGATCGCTGATCTAAAAATAGATGCATGTCGATTATTATTAACTCTTAATAATAATCAGACTCTAAACAACAACTTATTCTCTTGGGGCACTTAATTTTAGTATACAGATTTGTCAAATCAGTGGGCTGAAGGAATTACACAATTCCTAAGGGTTTACTGGAGTTCATGCATGGAGGACTCGGTTAGAACTGAAGTGGAAAAGTTATGACAGAGTTGGAAGAGTAGTTCATGGAGTTGTTTTCAGTTTAACTCAGTTAATGGAGTTAGACTCAGTTGAGCTAGGTTTATCTAATCTAACTGAATGATACACTTGTGAGAGTGGAGTGAATTAATTAGTTAATTAATTCACAAATAATAACTCATTAATCAACTAAACAATACAACAGTTAACTACAGTGCATGTCAGATCCAGTGGAGACCCAGTGCAGAGATAGGTGAAAGGGTGAGATAGACTACCTGTTGTGACCATAGTGATGGACGAATTGCATCTACATATACATTGGAGTTGCCAATGATAATCACGCATTCAAGGAGAGTGGGATTACATCGAATTGGTCTTTGTAATCAGCTTGGATTGCGCAGTTGAGGTAGGCTATCAGGAGGCAGAAATTAGTACATGGATTTGTAGATTTCTTCATGATAGTGTGTGATGATTGTATTGTGCCGAGAGCTTGATGTACTAAGATTTGTATGAGGATTGTTACATGATCTCCATGATACATAATATATGATAGTTGGGGTTTTGAGCTTCATACTTTCCCATTAAACAACTGTGTTATGTGTGATTGTTTGTATGCTTCACATGCGTGTGCAATTAATTTTCCGCAAAAGATTAACAGTGTAATGATTCTGTATTTTACAAGAAGTTAAATATTGTGAGATCAGGGGAATCTAGGACATATGCATGCTTAATGTATATAATTTCTACATCTTGCACCATAACTTTTTCTCAGATGCCTTTGGATGCCTGCACCATATCTTTTTCGCTCACATCTGATGTCTCTTAAGGACCAAATTTCCTCCTTGGCCTAAGGTCTTTTAACTCTTTGGATGCCTACATCATATCATTTCTCTTACATGTGATGTCACTTAAGGACCAAATTTCCTCATTGGCCTAAGGTCTTTAACTCTTTGGATGACTGCATCATATCTTTTTCTCTGACATGTGATGCCTCTTAAGGACCAAATTTCCTCCTTGGCCTAAGGTCTTTAACTCTTGGCATTGTTTTTTTATCCTAGCACATCATTTTTTTTACTCATGAAAACTTTTGGTGAGCCCCTTGTATGCTAACACGCATTATACCTTAGGGTTAAAATTTTAAACTTTAGGTTTTTAACCTCTTAAGGTTCTATAATTTATGTTAAAAAAGTTTCAACTTCTTGCAAAGAGGTTTTTGAGTTCTATGAGTATCATAAAAGTCAAAAATAAGATACCTCCATTATAAACAAATTTTATTGGTTTACATATTGAAAATTTTTCACTATTTCATTCATTAATGAAGTTTGGTTTCACTATGTTATTTTCTCCTTAGAATATCTCTGTTTTATTTTACATGATTTTATATCTTTGTCTCATTCTCAATATAATTCAAATTAGTGTTATTAGAGTAATATCATTCATATCCCTTCCTTTCCTAAACCTAGTGGTTTCCCATGATGGAAGAGAATGATGAAAAACCAAGAGATCCTATCAATATATTTATCAAGGAAACCTTGAGTGACAAAGAAATAAGATGATAAATGATTTCACCCAAATCTTTCAAAAAATCCAAAAGGTGATGGAGTCACCTTTGACAATCAATCACTTTTGACGTATGATGCCCTTCAAGGTACAAGTTAAATTTGGCATCCCTTTAATTGAAGGAAATATAGACATTAATGCTTTGGATAAATGTTTAAGTCTACTTGAGAGTTTTATCTAATTAAAAAAATTACCAATAACAAGAAGGTTATCTTTGCACTCCTTAAGTTCCTTCCCCATGTCAAATATTAGTAGGCCACTTAATGTTTGAAACATGCTAAAGATGAGTCTAAACCATTTGAGACATAACCATTTAAACTAAAGCTATAACGAACTAAAATTTGGATTAAGATATTTATTTATTTTAATTAATTTTTAATTGGTTTATTTTATTTATGATTGATTTTACATGGATGATGGAAGTGAGCTTCATGATGAAAGAAGATTGGGATCGCATTTAGGAGGTATTTTATTCTCACAAGCATGTATCATTCAAATAATTGATTAGTGAAAAATTTCTCAGACGCCTTTGGATTCTTGTAAATGTTTTCTTTATTTTTTTAAATATATTAAATATGTTTTGGTTATCTCTTTATATATGTATCGAGCAATGTTGTATATTGTATGTGTACAATGAGTTTCTAATATTTCTCCTGCATTGAGTTTTGATTAATTAACTGCCATGTTTTTCATACATTGAGTTTTAGTTAATTGTCATATATATATATATATATATATATATATATATATATATATATATATATATATATATAAGTTTTATGGATTTACTTTCACACGATGTATCGTGTGTGAAGGTCGTTCTTTTTTTTATACATATCATAAATAAATACCTGCAAAAATGAGAAAGCATGTAAGCTATTGGAATTTCTCAATATTACAATAGAAATTCCCTTTCTTTAACACAGAGAAATAAAAACAAAAATTTTCTTGCAAACAGGAGACAGAGATGACATGAAAATGCTTTCTATTTCAATAACAGAACTTAAAAAAAATTGTTACAAATTTTCTTCCTCAATGGAGGGATTCACAAAATATGTTCGACTGCTACAGACGCAGTGCTATATAAAACAAATATTTTCTCTCTCTGTCTCTCAAGAACGCAAAAACAATGCTATGTTCTTCTTACTGTGCTTCTCTTGCCTGCGGGCTCTTCACACAACGATACAACAACATTACAATACAATGCTCTCTTTGGCTCTCGGGCCTTTTTCACTTTATATAGCACGGCGGGAACAAAAAACATTAAACAAAGAAAATAAAACAAATACAAAGGAAAATCACTTTCCAAACATAAATCTTAACATGGCGCGACGTACGAGTGGGGACCACGTCGCAGTCGGCCATTTTGCGATGTGCGATGGCGGAACGGTGAAACAACAAAAATGCGATGGCGCGATCTGCGATGGCGCATATCGTAACTTTCAAACCGGCGAAAACATATGGAGGAATACTTGTAACATGCGATGGTGCGATCGTGCGATGGCGTGACGATCGCGCATCGCAACTTTCAACGGAACCTTGGCATGGGCGGAGGGTGATTCTGTAATATTGCGATGTTAGGATGGTGTGATAATTGCACATCACAAACATCCACATCAACAAGACACTTGCGGTCTCAAACTTCAAAAACTGCGATCTGCGATTTGCGCTTTGGCGCTTAAGTGGTAGGGACCACTTGTTCGGCCTCTTCATAACTTTTAAGTCTTCCACCTGTTCGATCAATTTCATTCATTTTTGGTTGTTGAGGGCTTTAAAGCCCGAAATGACTTTCTCCATTAAACCTCTGCTCCTCCATAGACTTGAACTACGAAGCTCTTCATTCCTCTGTCAAAAATGACTTCACCCATAACAAAATTTAATTCTCCTCTACTGTTTGTGGCTACGGCCTATACAAAAATTTAATTCTTCTTCAATACAGAGTGTTGTGCACTCAATCTTCTCTGCTGCTGTTGTTGTACTCTTTTCTCTTCCTGTACAAGGCACGCAGATGACTTTAATATTTCAACACTCCCCCTTAAAATCAGCTGTTGGGTTGTCCATCAAACCCAAACATTTTCTTAAAAATTCAAATGTTTTCTGTGCCAATGGCTTTGTCAAAATATCTGCATGTTCCTCCTCTGTTTTACAATGCTGTAAAACAATTTATTCATTGTTTACCAATTCTCTGATATAGTGAAACTTTGTGTCTATGTGCTTTGTTCTCTTATGAAACACATAATTCTTTGATAATGCAATAGCTGAGCTATTGTCACAATAAATCACTGTCCCTTTTACCTGTTCTTGACATAGACTTCTCAACATTCTTCTCATCCAAACTGCTTGACACGCTACTGCTGTAGCTGCCACATATTCTGCCTCTGCTGCAGATAATGCTACAATAGGTTTTTTCTTAGAAGCCCATGAAATGGCTCCTGAACCCATATGAAAAACATAACCGGAAGCGCTCTTCTGATCATCTACACTTCCAGCCCAATCACTGTCAGTGTATCCAACTAATTCTAAATTTTCTGAAGCTGTATACAAAATACCAAATCCTTTTGTTCCTTTCACATACCTCGGAATTCTCTTTGCTGCTTGCCAATGTGCTTCTTTTGGCTTCTCCATAAATCTGGAAATTAAACTAACAACATGCATAATGTCTGGCCTAGTTGCAGTCAAATACATGAGGCTGCCAACTATGCTTTTATACAAACTTGGATCAACATCCTTGCTGTTGTCATCTTTTCTCAACTTCAATCCCATTACTGTGGGAGTAATTGCAGCTTTGCACTCCTGCATATTAAATCTTTCTAAAACCTGATTTACATATTTCGTTTGAGATATAAAAATCCCTTTTTCACTTTTCTCTACTTCTATTCCTAAGAAGTATCTCAACAAACCCATGTCAGTCATTTCAAATTCATCTTTCATGAATGTTTTAAAATTTTCAACAAGGTAATCATCATTACCTATAAAAATTAAATCATCAACATATAAAACCACAATCAATAATTTACCATCCTTTTCTTTGATGTAGAGGGTGGGTTGTCCCTCACACTTCTCAAATCCATTTTCCAGTAGATAGGAGTCTATCCTACTGTACCATGCTCTTGGAGCTTGCTTCAGCCCATATAGAGCTTTCTTCAATTTGCAGACCTTATACTCTTGGCCTTTCTTCTCATATCCGATAGGTTGTTCCACATATACCTCTTCCGTTAAAAATCCATTTAAAAATGCAGATTTTACATCCATCTGGTATACTTTCCACTTGTTTTGTGCTGCTATGGACAACACTGCTCTTACTGTCTCCATTCTTGCAACTAGTGCAAAAGTTTCTTCATAATCAATTCCATGCTTCTGCTTATATCCCTTGACAACAAGTCTGGCCTTGTGTCTTTCTATTTTTCCTTCAGCATTGCTTTTGGTCTTATAGACCCATTTTACACCAATGACTTCTTTACCTTCTGGGAGATCAACCAGTTCCCATGTTTTGTTCTTCTCTATGGCTTTAATTTCATCATCCATAGCTTCTATCCATTTTCTATATTTAATAGCATCTTCAAAATGAATAGGAATATCAACTTGACAGTACAAAGAAAATAAGGAATTCATACCTTCGTTTTCTTCTCCTTGCTCATAAACTTCTCTAAGGCTTCTGAACCTTGTTCCGCTTTCACTTGGTGTAGTTGTGCTTGATGAAGCACTCATTTCTGCTCCATGTGGTGTGCTTGGAGATGCACTCCCGCTTCTTCTCAAGGGTGTTCTCCCTGTTGCTTGAGGTATCCCTTGCTGTCCTTGTGTTGGTGGAGGTTGTGCTACCAATGAGTTGTTAATTTCAACTACATCTTCCTCATCTTCATCATGAGATAAACAGCTTTTAACATTGACTGTTTTCTCAATGCTTCCATCCCATGCTTCCTCTTCAATAAATTGCACATCTCTGCTTATTACAAACTTCTTTGTGGATGGGTTATACAGTCTGTATCCTTTGGAATCCTCACAATATCCAAGGAAAATGCACTTCTCCCCCTTACTATCCAACTTCTTTCTCAACTTGTCTGGAATGTGTACATATGCCACACATCCAAAAACTCTCATGTGGGTGACTCCCTGTTTTCTGCCACTCCACGCTTCTTCTGGAACTTTGTTCATCACAGCTTTTGTAGGGCATCTATTTAAAATATACGCAGCACAGTTTGCTGCTTCTGCCCAATACTCATTCGGAAAATGTTTTGGCTTTAGCATACTTCTCACCATTTCCATTATGGTTCGATTCTTTCTTTCAGCAACTCCATTCTGTTGCGGTGTGTACCTTGTGGTAAATTGCTTCTGTATGCCGTTCTCTCTGCAGAAACGCAGAAACTCCTTTGATATGTATTTGCCTCCTCTGTCAGTTCTGAGGACTTTAATATACTGCCCACTTTGTTTCTCTACAAGAGCTTTAAAGTGGAAAAATTTCTGAAAAAAATCACTCTTATATTTCAGAAAATAAACCCACACTTTTCTTGTGAAATCATCTATGAAGGTCAGCATATAGTTGCTGCCTAAAACTGATGCTGTCTGCATCGACCCACACAAATCTGAGTGAATGATTTCTAAGGGTGCTTTCGCCCTTATGCTTTTCCATGAAGGAAAGTTTTATCTGTGTTGCTATCCCAAGATGCAGCCTTCACATAGGCTGTCACGCTTCTCAATCAATGGCAAACCTTTTACCATTACTTTTCTATGCAGCAAATTTAATCCTCCGAAATTGAGATGTCCAAATCTCAAGTGCCATAACCAATTTACATATTTTTCTTCCTTTTGGAAGGCTTCTTGTGTTATAGCTGGTACATTCTTTCCTTTTCCTTTGAAGTCAATGTTGAGCTTGAGCGGAAACATTCTATTGCTGGTCATTTGTATTTCAGCAATAATTTTCTTTCTTGGAGGAATATCTTTTATGGTGCACACATCATCTTTAAAAATTACATTGTAACCTTTGTTTATGAGCTGCCCAACGCTCAAAAGATTACATTTCAGACCTGGAACATAATACACATCACGAACAAATTTTTGCTCACCATTTCTTGCTCGAATACTAACACTGCCTTTTCCTTTGACAGAGATCTTAGTATCAGTTCCTATGGTCACTTCAGATTTTACTTCTTCATCTAGATTGGCAAACACTGCTTTGTTGCCAGTCATATGATTACTACATCCAGAATCTAAGAACCAAACATCATCATTTCTATCTTGTGCTACATTACAGGCTAGCAGCACATTACTTGGGTTCTTTTCTTCTTTTGCTACATTAGCGTTCTACTTATTTTTCATGTCATTTTGCTTCTTTCTACATTCATTTGCATAGTGCCCATATTTTTTGCAATAATGACATTGGAAATTGGATTTATCATACCTTTGTCCATGAGCATGTTGGTGTTGATGTCCACCTTGCTGACTATTGCTTTGGTCGTGGCTCTAACTTTCACTGTTGCTCCTTCCATGTGAATGTGAAGGGTTGTTCCTTCCACCTCTGTTCTAGCTTCTGCCTCTTCCTCTTCCTTTTTCTTGACCTCTTCCTCTTCCTGAAGGCATCTGGGTCTTGAAGGCGTGCTCAAGAGATGAGTGTTCATCTCTGCTCAATCTCTGTTCATGAGTTATCAGTGAGGCATGAAGTTCATCCACTGTGAACTGTGAGAGATCTTTGGTCTCTTCTATGGTGGTAACAATCACATCAAACTTTGAGGGTAAGCTTCTCAAAAGTTTCTCCACGATTATTCTTTCTTCAAGAGTTTCTCCATGGGATCTTATCCGATTTACAATCCCAATCACATGTGTAAAAAATGTGTCAACACTGTCTGACTCTTTCATGCAAAGAGTTTGAAAATCTCTTCTCAGCAACTGAAGCTTTACTGTCTTAACTTTCTCCATACCTTGATAGGCTATTTTCAAAGTTTCCCATGCCTCCTTGGATCTCTTAGCTGCTGCTATCCTTGGAAACACACTCTCATTTACTGCTTGATACAAATAGAAGAGGGCCTTAGCATCCTTCTTTCTATTGTTTTTCAATAAATCCTTCTCTGCTCGAGTTAAGGCATTAAAATCCTGCTCATCAGCTGGTTCAACGAAACCATCTTCTACAAACTCCCATAAGTCTTGTGAGACAAACAGGGCTCTCATGGTAATGGCCCAATAATCATAGTTCTTTCCATTAAATTTTGGAAGCTGAACATTTCCAATGTTCATTCCTGTGCTTGGTCCAGCCATTGCTCTTAAAATGAACTTAAACAGACTGTCTTTCCTTTTCTGGAAGAACAAAATCTTTTAAACCAAAAACAACAACTCTATTTTCTTTGAGAAATACCTGAACTTTGACTTCTGTTGAGCTTTCACGCTGATGGAGAAAATGCTGCAACAAGTCTTCTTCTTCTTCAGCTTCTTTGAAACATTAAAAGAGCCTAAACTTTCTCTGATACCATGTTGGAATTTCTCAATATTACAATAGAAATTCCCTTTCTTTAACACAGAGAAAGACAAAAAAAAAATTTCTTGTAGACAAGAGACAGAGATGACATGAAAATGCTTTCTATTTCAATAACAGAACTTAAAAAAAATAGTTACAAATTTTATTCCTCAATGGAGGGATTCACAAAATATGTTCGACTGCTACAGACGTAGTGCTATATAAAACAAATATTTTCTCTCTCTGTCTCTCAAGAACGCACAAATAGTGCTATGTTCTTCTTACTGTGCTTTTCTTGCCTGCGGGCTCTTCACACAGTGATACAACAACATTATAATACAATGCTCTCTTTGGCTCTTGGGCCTTTTTCACTTTATATCGCGCAGCGGGAACAAAAAACATTAAACAAAGAAAATAAAACAAATACAAAGGAAAATCACTTTCCAAACATAAATCTTAACATGGCGCGACGTACGAGTGCGGACCACGTCGCAGTCGACCATTTTGCGATGTGCGATGGCGGAACGGCGAAACAACAAAAATGCGATGGCGCGATCTGTGATGGCACATATCGCAACTTTCAAACCGGTGAAAACATATGGAGGAATACTTGTAACATGCGATGGTACGATCGTGTGATGGCGCGACGATCGCGCATCGCAACTTTCAACGGAACCTTGGCATGGGCGGAGGGTGATTTTGTAATATTGCGATGTTGCGATGGTGTGATAATCGCACATCGCAAACATCCACATCAACAAGACACTTGCGGTCTCAAACTTCAAAAACTGCGATCTGCAATTTGCGCTTTGGCGCTTAAGTGGTAGGGACCACTTGTCCGGCCTCTTCATAACTTTTAAGTCTTCCGCCTGTTCGATCAATTTCATTCATTTTTGGTTGTTGAGGGCTTTAAAGCCTGAAATGACTTTCTCCATTAAACCTCTGCTCCTCCGTAGACTTGAACTACGAAGCTCTTCATTCCTCTGTCAAAAATGACTTCGCCCATAACCAAATTTAATTCTCCTCTGCTATTTGTGGCTGTGGCCTATACAAAAATTTAATTCTTCTTCAATACAGAGTGCTGTGCACTCAATCTTCTCTGCTGTTGTTGTTGTACTCTTTTCTCTTCCTGTACAAGGCACGCAGATGACTTTAATATTTCAACATAAGCAAGATAGTTTTGTTTTCTATTGTCTGATGGTCGTGGCTATGTTGTTTATCGGAAGCGTTTTATTGTATCATGATCATATTTTTATGCCGATAAGAGTCTTTTTTTGTTGGAACTAGTTATTTTAATCATTTTTCTAATTAATATTTTTGATTAAATTATGTGAATTGGATGATGATGGTATATTCTCTTCGTCGCCAATCCATCAACTAATTGAATTAAAAGTGATAACTCTTTTGCATATCTAAATCACGTGTTTAAACCATACTTAAATTGATTTTTTACAAAGCATGGTTACAAATCTACTGTGCATATTGTTGATAATCACGTATGCTAATTAGTTAGAAATGAAAAAAAAAAAAAAAACTTATGAAACATGCATTGCAACGTGGATTAATTTTGAAATCACATTCTCAAATGTATACCACTTAGCAAGTGTGCATTTAAAAAAATTTCCTCCACTCCATTACCTTAGTGGTTACTCTAAAGAACAAAATATTATTTTATTAAATTATTCTTGCTCTGGTGGATTAAATTTTTATTACTTTAAAAAAATTGTTATTGGTAGGTATTCAAGTCTCCATGCTACCCATTTCGACTTACTTCCTTAATATATCTACCTCCACAAATAATTCGACAATGATTAATGGGGTTGACATGATGTATGATAATATAAAATAATTATAGTTTCATATTATTTAAACAATATTATGAATACATAATAAATGGTAAGTTTAAATTATAACATACTTTTAGCTTTCATAATTTAATGTAAAAGCAAAATTGTTACTATCATGTGATCATATAATACTTAACTAATGCAACTATACTTCTTGTTGTATTCAACATTTGTGTTAACCTTTGATGTATTGAAAGCTTTGATTAATAATAAGGTTTCATTATCACACAATCGCCACAATTTCCATATAAGGGATAAACCCTAATATTAAATTATTTTAATACAATAATAAATTGTAATATTAAATTATTATAAGTATTTTAATACAATTATGTTATTAATAAATTTTAATATTATATTATAATAATTATTTTAATACAATTATATATTATAATATTATATTATTAAATTATTATAAGGTTTATGGAGTAGTGGTCTCGTATGCATGCCATTCAAATGTATGCCCACTCACAATTGACTCACAATTAACTATAAAGAACAAAATATTATTTTACTAAATTATTCTTGCTAAGGTGGATTTATTTTTTATTAATTAAAAACAAATGGTGTTTCTCCCGTATTCAACTCTCTACGCTACCCATTTGGACTTCCTTAATGTAAACTTCCACCTACACAAACAAATCTACAATGATTAAAGGGAAACAATATAATGAATAACTAATAAATTGTAGATTGAAATTATAATATAGTTTTAGTTTCATAAATTAATTGTAAAAAAAATTGTGACTATCATGTGATCATATATCACTTAACTAATGCAATTATACTTCTTGTTGTATTCAACCTTTGTGTTAAAATTTGGTGTATTGAAATCTTTGGTTAATAATAAGGTTTCATTATCACATAATTGCTATATTACAAATAAACCCTAAGGTTAAATTATAAAAAAATATTTTAATACAATAATAAATTGTAAGAATAAATTATAATAAGTATTTTAATACAATTATATTATAATAATAAATAATTATTGATATTATTATTATATAAAATAATAATAATAATAATAATAATAAATTATTATTATAAATTTAGAATTCATTTTAATAATATTCTAAACTTATAAGCGTTAAAAAAATCTACTTGATCACAATGAGTAAATTGTATTTTAATGCAATCCCTGATTAATAAGCATTAATTAATTATTTAAAATATTAAAATATTAATAAATTAGAGCATTAAACAATATTAATTAAAACATTAATTAATATAATTAATTAAAACATTTTACAATATGTAATTAAAACTTTTATATAAAAAATGTTTAATAACATTAAACATTAATTAAAAAATCTCTAAAAAATATATATTAATATTAATTAATAATAAAGTTAAATAATTATTATATTGCCATTATTACATTGACCTATTAATTAATTCATTAATATATAATTATTATACTTAACTACATTATTCAAATATATTTAAATATGAATATATTCAGATTTGGTTAATAATAATACTAAGATGTTGGTATTGTATTTAAATTCTTTTAACTTTAAAACATTAAGTAAAATTTTTGACAATATATTAATTAAAACATTTATTTAAAAATGTTTAATAACATTAAATAATTAAATAATTACAAGAATAATTAGCATTAGTATTAATTAATTAAAATATTAACATGAATTAATTTTAACTTTAATTAATTATTTTTTAACATTTCGTGAAACATTAATAACACTTATAAAAACATTAAAATGTTTAAAAACATTAATTAAAACATTTTGCAATATATTAATTAAAACTTTTATATAAAAATGTTCAATAAGAATAAACATTAATTTTTAAAATTTAAAATTAATATTTTCATATTAATTAATAGTAATATTAAGTTAATTAATTAAAATACTTAATAAAATTAATTAAAATACTTGACAATATATTAACTAAAATATTTATGTAAAATTCAGCAAGGTGACAGAAGATGAAACCTCATGAGGGGTGGTTATGTCCTATGTTAGGTGGAGGGGACATGGTAAAAAATCAAGTCAGCTAATGGATCTGGTGACCCATGCAGGGTGCAATCCCTGTGTGACTTTGATGACTTAGATGTCCCTTGATCATGATTCCTCAAGTCTAGAGGATCTCTCTCTCTCTCTCTCACACACACACACACACATCTTATAACATTAAACAATAATTTAAAAATTTTTAAATAAATATATTAATATTAATATATATTTATTAGAATTGGAATTGTAAACAAATGTTTCTAACATTGCATTATGACATTACAACATTTGGTCAACCACATTTCATAATGTGAGTGAATCCTTGACTATGTTTGATTGTGTTTAAAAATCAACAGTATTTAAGTTTAGTGAGAAATAATTTCCTATTAGTATAATTGATTAATATTAATAATTAAATATGTTGTGATGCTCGAATGGTAAGGAAATTGATTAGACGTTGCAATTTGACAAACATTGTCACAATGTTACACATTTCAATTTATCCAACGTTGCAATGCAACATTACTACATCATCCAAACACATCTACTAATATAATTTACTATTTTGGAGTATCTTTGGTAGTCATCACTCCTCAAGTTCAATCAAACACAATTCCCTATTAATGGTTAATCATTGTATCTATGACCAACCATGATCAACCATGGAAAATGACTCTATTGTGAACTATGATCCACGACGATCAACCAAAGTCAAACAAGGTAAACCATGATTATTCATGATTGAATTTCATCAACCATGATTAAGGTCTTTCTGGTTGAATTTGGTCAACCATGGTTAACCATGATCAACCATGATCAGACATGGTCATTTAATATGAACCATTGTCAACAATGAATGACAATGTTGAACCACCATCAACCATGTTCAAGCATCATCATCCATGGACATAATGGTCAACCAATATTTCTATGGTCAACCATGATTAATCGTGTTTAAATATGGTTAACCATGGTCATTGTCTCAATGGTTAACCATGGCCAACCATGATCGACCATGATAAAAATAGTAAACAATGATCAACCATGGTCAAGAATGGTTGATCATGGTTGACTATGGTCAACCATGGTCATGCATGGCTCAATATTGGTAACCATGATCAACAATGGTAAACCAAGATCGAGGTCCATATGATTGAATCTGGTCAACCATGACCAACCATGGTCCAACATGATAAACATGATCTTTGGTCAACGATGGTTAACCAAGAACATTTCATGTTATATAGACTCCTCATCGACAACCATAGTCAACGATTGTTATAATGGTCAAACATGGTCCGCCAAGGTCTCTATGCATGATTATAGTCATCCATTGTGAACAATGTAGATATTTATGGTTGAATATGGTATAATTCCCTATTCCTGGTTAATCCATATCTCTACATTAAACCATGGTAAATCATGGTTAATCATGGCTAAATTTATTCAACTGTGGAGAATGTCTCTAGTGTCAACAATGATCAATCACAATTAATAAAATTTAACGATGATCAACCATATTCAACCATTTTCAGTGGTGATCAACCATGATTACCCGTGGTTAGATTTTTTCAACCATTATCAACCATGATTAAGGTCTCTCTCATTGAACTTGGTCAACCATGCTTGAGCATGGTAAACAATGATTTTAGACCATGATAAACCATGGCCATACATGGTCATTTAATGTCAACCATTGTCAACCATGATCAACCATGATCAACCATGGTAAAGCATCATCAACCATGGTCATTATGGTAAATTAATGTTTTTATGGTCAACCATGATTAACCGTGGTTGAGTATGGTTAACCATGGTCAACAATGGTCAACCATGATAAAAATGGTGAACCATAGTCAACCATGATCATCCATGGTTGAATATCATCAACCACGATCAACCATGATCCAGGCCTGTATGGTTGAATATGGCCAACCATGACTAACCACATTCAACCATAATCAACATGATCATGGTTGAAAATGGTCAACCATGATCAGCAATAATCAACATGAAATTTTTTTGAATGTTGTAATGCGTTTCTAATATTATAATATCTCTTGAGTTTATTAATCTCCCTTTTGTTTATAACACCCCCTCAGTTTATTAATCTCTTGGGTTTTTTAATCCCAATGTCTTATAATATTATTTCGTTGGGTTCATTAATCACTTGGATTTATAGTATATATATTCCCTTGCGTTTTTTAATCCTTTGATTTTATAAAAATAATACCTTGAATTTATAATGTTAATGCCTTTGGTTTATTAATGCCTTGGTTTTATAATATTAATATGTCAATATTATTACTGTTTAATATATAATCCCTTAGGTTTACTAATCCTTTGGGTTATTAGATTTATAATATAGTATAGTCTATAATATAGTATTTAGTATAGATTATGCAAGAACATTGACTATTGTGGTTATGCGTGTGCTTAATATATAGTAATCAACATGTATGAAACACATTTACTAATGTGGGTGTTGTAACGTTTATAACATTTGGGTCTATAATATTTGTGGTTTATAAGATGAGGTTTTTTAATATTTGGGTATACTATTAAGTTTTATATTATTTAGGTTTATATTATTAGGTTTAATAATAAAGCTTGCAATATTTGTTCTAATATTGGATTTTATAATATTGAGTGTTTAACATATATATATATATATATATATATATATGGCTTATAATATTTGGTTTTAATATTATGATTTACAATATGGAGTAATATGTTGGGTTATAATATAGATTGTAATATATAGGGTTTATAATTAGGTTTAATATTGGGTTTATAATACTTGGGTTTAATATTAGGGTTTAAAATATTGTGTTTAATATTTAGAGTTTATAACATTGGGGATTATAATATTTCGGTTCATAATATTGATTCTTAGGGTTTATTGATCTCTTGTGTTTTTAATATTCATCCCTTAGGTATTTAATATTTATCCCTTGAGTTCACTAGTTCGTTTCATTTGTAATATTAAATCCTTGGGTTTATTAGTTCTTTTGGTTTATAATATTAATAACCCCTTGGGTTTATTAATCTCTTGAGTTTAAAATATTAATTCTTATGGCTTATTAATCTCCCGAGTTTAAAATATTAATTCTTATGCTTTATTAATTTATTGATTTATAATATTAATATTTATCCCTTGGGTTCACCAATTCCTTTGGTTTATAATATTAAACCCTTGGTTTTATTAGTTCTTTTGGTTTATAATATTAATAATCTCTTCGGTTTATTAATCTCTTCAGTTTAAATTATTAATTGGTAGGGTTTATTAATTTCTAGTTTTTGAGTTTAAGATATTAATTCTTAGGGTTTATTAATCGCTTGAGTTTTCTAATTCTTTGGCTTCGTAATATTAGGTGTTAAATATTAGTCATATACTTTAATATTAATGCATGGTCCAATGTCACATTATGAAAAATAATGTCTCAATATGAAAATTAGCCATGGGCTACCATTGTTAATCATAGTTAGTCGTAGTCAATCAGGGTCTTCCATGGTCGAATGTCACATTGTGACAAAGATTGTCTCAATATGAAAATCAACCATGGAAAACCATGGTCATTCTTTGTCCAACGTCGCATTGTGACAATAATTGTCTCAATGTTTAAATCAAGCATGCTCAACCATGTTTATTTTACGGCTTATATTATTTATCTAAATATTTTTATATACTTGAGGTTTATAATATTTATCTAAAGGTTTTTATATACTTGAGGTTTATAATATTAATATCTTAGGTTTAATATTATTCCCTTGAGTTTATAATATTAATAATCATGTGAGTTTATCAAACCTTTTTGTTTAAGATATTAATTTTTAGGCTTTATTAATCTCCTATGTTTTTCATATTGATCCCTTTTCCTTATTCATCCCTTTGTCTTTTAATATTTATCCCTTGGGTTCACCAATTCCTTGGGTTGATAATATAAAACCCTTAGATTTATTAGTTCTTTTCGTTTATAATATTAAACCACCCTTGGGTCTTAGAATCTCTTGAGTTAAAAATATTAATTCTTAGGTTTTATTCAGTTCTTAGATTTTTGAGATAAAAATATGAATTCTTAGGGTTTATTAATCTCTTGTGTTTTTAATATTGATCCCTTGGCCTTATTCATCCTTTAGGTTTTTAATATTTATCCCTTCGGTTCACCAATTCCTTTGGTTTGTAATATCAAACCCTTGGTGTTATTAGCTCTTTATGTTTATAATATTAATAACCCCTTGGGTTTATTAATATCGTGAGTTTAAAATATTAATTCTTAGGGTTTGTTAATCTCTTGAGCTTAAAATATTTTATTATTAGGGTTTATTAATTTTTTGGTTTATAATATTAGTAATTATCCCTTGGGTTCACCAGTTACTTTGGTTTATAATATAAAACACTTGGGTTTATTACTTCTTTTGGTTTATAATATAAATAATTTCTTGGGTTTATTAATCTATTTAATTTAAAATATTAATTATTAGGGTTTATTAATTTCTTAGGTTTTTTATTTTAAAATTTTTATTCTTAGGGTTTATTAATCTTTTGTGTTTTTAATATTGATCCCTTGGCCTTATTGATCCTGTAGATTTCTAATATTTATCCCCTTGGTTCACTGATTCCTTTGGTTTATAATATTAAACACTTGTGTTTATTAGTTCTTTTGATTTATAATATTAATAACCCCTTGGGTTTATTAATATTTTGAGTTTTAAAATTATGATTTACATTATGGCATAATATGTTGGGTTATAATATAGATTCTAATATATAGGGTTTATAATTAGGGATTAATATTGGGTTTATAATATTTGGGTTTAATATTAGGGTTTATAATATTGTCTTTAATATTTAGAGTTTATAACATTGGGGATTATAATATTTTGGTTTATAATATTGATTCTTAGGATTTATTGATCTCTTGAGTTTTTAATATTGATCCTTGTCCTTATTGATCCCTTAGATCTTTAATATTTACCCCTTGGGTTCACCAATTCCTTTGGTTTGTAATATTAAAATGTTGGGTTTATTAGTTATTTTGGTTTATATATTAATAACCCCTTGGGTTTATTAATACCTTGAGTTTAAAATATTAAGTCTTAGGGTTTATTAATCTCTTGAGTTTAAAATATTAATTTTTATGCTTTATCAATTTCGTGGTTTATAATATTAATATTTATCCCTTGGGTTCACCAATTCCTTTGGTTTATAATATTAAACCCTTGGGTTTATTAATTCTTTTGGTTTATAATATTAATAATCCCTTCAGTTTATTAATATCTTTAGTTCAAATTATTAATTCTTTGGATTTATTCATTTCTTAGTTTTTGTGTTTAAGATATTAATTATTAGGGTTTGTTAATCCCTTGAGTTTTCTAATTCTTTGGGTTGGTAATATTGGGTGTTAAATATTAGTCATACACTTTAATATTAATGAATGGCCTAATGTTACATTATGAAAAACATTGTCTCATTATGAAAATCGACCATGGGCTACCATTGTTAATCATAGTTAGTCGTAGTCTATCAAGGTCTTCCATGGTCGAATGTCACATTGTGACAAAGATTTTCTGAATATGAAAATCAACCATGGCAAACCATGTTCATCCTTCATCCAATGTTGCATTACGACAACATTTGTCTCAATGTTTAAGTCGAGCATGCTCAACCATGTTTATTTTATGGTTTATAGTATTTATCTAAAGGTTTTTATATACTTGAGGTTTATAATATTAATCTCCTAGGTTTAATATTATTCCCTTGAGTTTATAATATTAATAGTCACGTGAGTTTATCAAACCCTTTTGTTTAAGATATTAATTTGTAGGCTTTATTAATCTCTTATGTTTTTCATATTGATCTCTTCGCCTTATTTATCCTTAGGTTTTTAATATTTATCCCTTGGGTTCACCAATTCCTTAAGTTTATAATATAAAACCCTTAGGTTTATTAGTTCTTTTCATTTATAATATTAAACCACACTTGGGTCTTAGCATCTCTTGTGTTAAAAATATTAATTCTAAGGGTTTTTAAATCTCTTGTGTTTTTAATATTGATCCCTTGGCCTTATTGATCCCTTAGGTATTTAATATTTATCCCTTGGGTTCACCAATTTCTTTCTTTTGTAATATCAAACCCTTGGGTTTATTAGTTCTTTTTGTTTATAATATTAATAACCCCTTGGGTTTATTAATCTCTTGATTTTAAAATATTAATTCTTAAGGTTTATTAATCCCTTGAGTTTAAAATATTAATTATTAGGGTTTATTAATTTCTTGGTTTATAATATTAATATTTATCTTTAGGATTCAACAATTCCTTTGGTTTATAATATTAAACCCTTGGGTTTATTACTTCTTTTGGTTTATAATATTAATAATGTCTTCGGTTTATTAATCTATTTAATTTAAAATATTAATTATTAGGTTTTATTAATTTCTTATGTTTTTGAGTTTAAAAAAATTTATTTTTAGGATTTATTAATGTTTTTGTGTTCTCAATATTTATCCCTGAGCTTTATTGATCCTATATGTTTTTAATATTTATCCCTTGGGTTTATCAATTCTTTTGGTTTATAATATTAAACCTTTGCGCTTATTTATTCTTTTGGTTTATAATATTAATAATCCCTTGGATATATTAATATTTTGAGTTTAAAATATTGATTATTATGGTTTATTAATATCCTAGGTTTTTTAGTTTCAAATATTAATTCTTAGGGTTTATTAATTTCCTTTATTTTTGATATTAATCCCTTGGCATTATTGATCCCTTGGGTTTATTATTTCCTTGGTTTTTTAATATCAATCCATTGGGTTTATTAATCCTTTATATTTTTAATTCATTGAATTTATAATATTAACAATCCCTAAAGTTGATTTTTCTCTTCAATTTATAATATTAATAATCATGTTATTTTATCATTCATTTGTATTTGAAATATTAATTCTTAGGCTTTATTAATCTCTTCTCTTTTTAATATGGATCCCTTGGCCTTCTTGATCTCTTAGCTTTTTAATATTTTCCCCTTGGGTTCACCAATTCCTTTCGGCTTCGGTTTATAATATTAGACCATTTGCTTATTAGTTCTTTTGGAATATAATATTAATAATCCCTTGGTATATTTGTAAGAGATATATACTTATTATAAATAGTAATAAAATACTACTATTATGTTATATTTTAATTTTAGTATAGTTTGAGTTATAGCTATTAATGTATTTAAAAAATTTAATAATATTTTGTTATAAATAATAAAATATTATATATTTTAATATATATATATATATATATATATATATATATATATATATACACATACACTACACGTAGATATATAAAATATATTGGTAATTATATTCATAAAAATATAATGATTATTTTGGTAAAATACGTGTGGTGGGTGGTGGATATAGGCCTATATATATATATATATATATATATATATATATTATTAATACACTACACGTAGATATATAAAATATATTGGTAATTATATTCATAAATATATAATGATTATTTTGGTAAAATACATGTGGTGGGTGGTGGATATAGGCCTATCGGCATATATCAAACACATTACTGAATGTGGTTGTAAATATATTTCATATACGCCTATCGATGTATAATTATTATAATTTCTAATCCTTTTGGCTTTCCTACTAAACATTAAAAAAAAATTATTCCTTGATAATGGACTATAACAGGATGAGATCCCACATTCTGATTCAACCTAAGAAGGTACTACAATGTGTCCCTGCCAGCAGTTCCCAATGTACAATAATTCTTATAATGGGGAAAATAATGGAATCTTTGCGATTGGGACAATAATGGAAATTGTTGTTACAATTGCCCACCTTGTAATTTTTTTTCATCTCAAATAGACTTAGACTTATTTGAGATTTAAATATGTAGATTTATATGTTGTTGAATTTCAAAGATGTGGTCTAAGGTTATGGGTAAAGGTTGGTCCCCACAACCCTTGTGGTCAAATATGGGGTAGGAATACATACATGTGCTCCAAACACAATTTATTTAACTAGAACTATAATAATATTTATATGTTTCCTCACAGTTTTTGTTGTTGCATGCAATAATGACACGATAATGATGTTGAAACCCTAAAATCATAGCCAGTAATATGCATCTCTTATGCTTCACACACAGTAATTTGCATCTATAATTTTTCAATAAATATTGTATGTTTTAAAATTAGTGTTGTATGCATCTCAAAGTTCTTGGCATTAAGAAGTATTTTGTGCCTCATTGTAATAGAACCCTAAATGGTCTTCATTTGCATGAGTTTTTTTGGAATTCTTGTTTTTAGGAATTCTTTTGGATGGTATCATAGGTTTATATATAGAATAATGTTAAGTTTATATTTTAAATCATGTTAAGTTTTTATTTTATTCTTAAAGCATTTAAAGTAAGCTCACAAATTTATTTTATTTTTAGTTTTTTTTTTTAACAATTTTCCATGACATTTAATGAAGGCTCTTTTTGAAGTTATAAATTTAATTATGCATTTTATATATCCTTCAAAAATACAATTTACAAAATTAAAAATTACATATTGTTACTATTTATTCATTGGTATCTATTTACTAATGAGAGTGATGCAATTTTCTTTTTCTTCAAATTTTACACTTAAAAAAAAATTGCACTTCAAAATATTTGATGCTAGATCCATGCTTAAAATGGATATGTACTTTTTATATGCATCCTCTATTGGGCAAAGTTTTTTGTGAGTGGTGTTAAACTATTTATATCTAATTCTCATTTACTAAGTAAATTTTTTATATATGTATTATGTTAAATTCGTGATGTATTAATTAGTGATAATGGATATTTAGTTTCAATACATTTTTGATAAATAAAATTCAGATTTTTTTTTTATAATATTAGAATAGAAAAACCATATTTCCAAAAGATTTTTGTTTAGCACACTCCATTATCGAAATGAGAAAGAATTAGAAAAGGTGAACCAATAAAATTAATAATTTTTATGATAATTAGTTATTAGTTTTTATGTGCATTTCTTTCCTAATTTTATTAAAGTAATCTTATCTATATAAACTTACTAATTTTTAGGATTTTGTAGATTCTTATTAACTTTCTTTAATTTGTTTTATTTATACATTAATTTTATAATTCAAAACTATTATGATGATTAGTTATTAGATTTTAGAATTTTGTGAGTATTTTTTCCTAATTTTGTTAAAATGATTTTATCTATATATATAGTTACCAATTTCTAAGATAGCTTTTCTTTCTCAAGTTTATTACATTTTTTTATTTACATGAACTTTCTATTTAATAACTATTATGATAATTAACTATTAATTTTTACAATTTTTTAGCATTTTTTCCTAATTGTATTAAGAAATATTTAGGACTAAGGTGCAAGAACACGGTACTACTTACTGATTATTAAAGTACTTCCACTTCCACTTTAATTATGAAATAATAGTTCACAATCAATTCCCTAAATTTTGTATTGATAAATTGCTTATAGATTTTGCTCATGTTTTATATCAAATAATGAAAATATTATGAAAATATTACTCCTAAGATATTATTTATTTTTATTTATCATATTTTAAATTTAAATATATGTAAAATTTGAGGATTTTTTTTTTTTTTTTTCAAAAGTTGTATAATATTATTTTTTATATATTTTGAAAAACTAAAAGTTTGCAAAATTTATTTATGTTTGCACAAGATCTTCAACATAAATAGATTAGTTCTTGCTTTTGGATAATTAATTGGTTTTTTAATACAAAACATTGAAACAACACAAGCTTGAAAATTGGTATTTACTTTTGCCTTTTATATATATATATATATATATATATATATATATATATATATATATATAAATAAATAAAGTTAGATCCCATGTTTTATTTTTTTCTATGTATATATATATATATATAAATAAAGTTAGATCCCATGTTTTATTTTTTTCTATGGATTAATTTCTTCACAAAGTAAATCTCCATATCAATTTGAAAAAAAAAAGAAAAAAGAAAAAAGAAAAAATATTATAGAGCTTTATTATAATCAATGAGGTGGGTTCACCAAAAAAAACATTTTCCAATAAATAGGTAGCCTTATTATCATCACAAATTAAGAATATACGTAATGTAAATTTAGTATGTTGGGAGGTTTTATCATCATCACAAATTAAAGGATATACGTCGTGTAAATTTAGTATGTTGGGAGGTTGGTTCTGTATGGTTTTTAACTACAAACCACTGGTTTTTACCTTACAAACCATCTATTTTTCGAATAGTATATGAAGTTATGGTAGAAATAGAAGCAATAATATTAGTAAGGAATGAACTCTTCGAAAAATTAAAGCATAAGAATTGTATCTCGAGTGGTTGCGTGTAACATCTACCATAACAAGGAAATAAAAAATATTATTTTAAATTACATTGCAAACAAAATACACTTTTTATTAATTATTTTACATAACATATTGTAATAGATTAAACTAGCATAATCACTTTTATCAATGTGATTGATATACGCGGATAAACTTATATAAAATATATCTACAACCACATTAACCAATATCTTTGCCATAAACATATATACGCCACTATCATATATGTATTTGGTTAAAGACAAATATTTGTGATTATTAATAACTATATAAATAACAATAGCCCTACTATTTTTTATTTATATAATTATATTTATTATATAATTGAAATTGTTGCTATAAGGATTTATGATATGTAGGAATTGATGAATGTCTTATTGTATATCATTATTTAATAAATTGAAAAAAAATGATTTGTCAATTGTTTTTGGATATTCAATAATTTTTATAGTTAAGAAATTTTAATTTTTATTATAAAAATAAAAAATTTGAGGATTCAATCCTTTCATATATATAGAAAAAAACTATATTAATATTATAACATAATTTTAAGAACATAATTTAAAAGATATTATTAAAAGCTAATATATATATTATTATAATATAATAATATTAATATAAACTGAAATATTACTATAATATAAGTGATTGAAGCAATTTAAAATAAAATATGATGGTTTACCATACTAATTGTCTACTTATAAACAAATGTGAGACAAAGATAGTCTCCTTTATCTATAGATTCCTAATTAAAGTTTTATGAATGAGTGCCTTAAACTTCACTTCATCTTGTTCATGCTTTTTTCACAAATTACTTAGTGTCTAAGTTTCAATTTTTTTTTTGGTTCATGACATTAAATTTGACAAATGGCATAGTAAATTGTTAGAATTTAAAACTAGTTTGTTAATCTAATGTGGAATTGTTTAATTTTTTCTATAAAATTTTTCACTATTGTTGATTATACAATGTCAATCTTCCAACATTTTGAAATTGAATTCAGTGCTTTGATGATGAAAGAGAGATACAATGTTTAAATTTTTACATAGAGTGTTTGATAATACACACTTGGGTCTTTTATTAAAAAATTTCATGATGATTGTTTATATTAAATTTAATATTAAAATATAATATAATAAAATGTAATATTTTAAAAAAATTATAACTTAATATTATACAAACTATATTAAAATTTTAAACCTAAAATATATGATTTATATTAGAATTTAAAATTGAAAATATAAATTATAAAATGATGTTAATATTTTGGTATTTTGATAAAAATTAAATCAATGAAAGCCAATGAATATATAGCACATATATTTGGTCCATTAGGATTTTTGAGAATCATAATTAACTTAAAACCATTATTTTCTTTTATAAAATGATGTTAATATTTTGGCAGTTTGATAAAAATGCAATCAATGAAAGCCAATGAATAGAGAGCACATATATTTCGTCCATTAGGATTTTTGAAAATCATAATTTTAAAAAGGTAATGCATGGGAATCATATATTTAAATGCAGCCACGTTTCAATAATGTAAGTTTTATCATTTATATTTTTAATTCGATTTTTCTAATCTTCATACGTGGTGACAAATAACTTGTACAGTAAATTTTTAATTGTGTTTTCTAAAAAATTAATTTAAGTAAGGTTTAAACATATGATTTAGATATGCAAGAAAGTTAGTGGTGTGAATTTCATCCATTGATGTGGTGGCAACGACGAGCATATACTGGTATCTTGAAGTTTACACCATCAGATTAAAAAAATTAATTAAGAAAAGAATTAAAGTAGCCGATTCCAACAGGGGGGTACGCCTATCGGCGTAATTGACACTACAGAACCTAATCAATTACAACCATTTCCTAAATCGCATCGAAAGATATCATGAAACACAACATATAAATCAACTTTGGATAAACTATGGGTTGGAGCGAAATATTTGTTTGATGTTTGTGATGATTACACCTTGTATTATACCAAGCACATTATTTAGATTTTGGTACCTTCTTATTTATTACTTACAAATTTCTGACTTAATACAAACTCCGTCGCATCAAAGCATATCATGAAACACACCATATAAATCAACTTCGGATAAACTATGGGTTGGAGCAGAATATTTGTTTAATGTTTCCGATGATTACAGCCTGTATCTGTACCAAGTACATTATTTATATTTTTCTACCTTCTTATTTATTACTTACAAATTTCTGACTTAATACAAACTTTGTGGCATCGAATCTCCTGTGAATTTAATTACTTGACATTCTACACTGTTTATTGCTTCTTAATCGATGGTTGTGATGATAGCTTGGTTAGGGTAATACCTTACCCCCAAACCCTAATTATTTTTTCTATTTTCCACCGCTGCGAGGCAGCCCGAGCTTTGAAACCTTTTTCCTCGGACTGTGATTCCTCTTTATGCTCTTGGCCTAAAGATAGAGGTAACGTTTCACTGCTTGCTTCTTTGTCACTTACTGATGATGGGTTAACGAGTCTTGTTGCCCCTTAAACGTTGGATACTATGTTCTTGTTACAACTTTATATGATTGTCCAGGTGTAATAGGGTTTCCCCTCGTTTCTATTGCTTCTCAACAAGATTTGTTTGTATGTTCAAGCTTTCATTCTCGTTCTTCATGGAGTTTACATTTCTATGGGCTTATCTTTGTCTGGGAGGGTAGCTACCCAATGTCGACATGGTCAGGACAGGTAAATGAAGACTCTTCCCTCGTACTTTGGTTAATACATTTCA
Organism: Pinus albicaulis; assembly: GCA_034641835.2. Lineage (NCBI taxonomy): Eukaryota > Viridiplantae > Streptophyta > Pinopsida > Pinales > Pinaceae > Pinus > Pinus albicaulis. The sequence goes on from JAXQQM020075477.1 coordinate 109,950, forward strand.
GGGTTTAGAGTAATACATAGCCCAAAATATCACAGTTTTTTATAGCTTTCTGTCTCAGGACTTCTTACTCTAACCCCTACGCATTAGTAAGGTATTCTATATCATTGTTGTTACTATGCTTTCATTTACTTTGACTATTTTCTTTCAATCCGAACCTACCGGTTTTCTAACGTCTTTTATTGTCTTGCACGTATTTACGAGTCCCTGAATCTCAACAACAACCATGATTCACTAAAATGCTTCCTCGGCTAGTGACCATTCGTCCATTTTTCCAGGTATTTTTGGAAACTATAGAGGGATCTCGTCTGAAATGTTTCATGTTCTGGTCCTAGATAAGACTACTCTCTGTTTGAATGTTTGAATGCATATTCCATATTTTACATGAGGCCACTAAGGCTCTTGCCCACCATGAATGTAATTTAGCCCTTGATGGACATATTGTTTAATGTATAAATTGATTTGTTGTAAGAGAGAGTTTTGAAAACAGTATGGTATTTGAGTGGACCATGATACTATGTTTTTAGTTATATCGTGTAGATGGTACTTACTCTAGCTCTCTTCCAGATTTGGCTCTGAGATTCGGCTAGAACATAAGTGTAATTAAATAATATATATATATTTTAGTTATGGGTTTTGTCGAATATGTTTTGCTATGAAAAATAGCTATCCATTGTCTTCCCTTTAATTTTTCTTTCGATTTTCGTTTTTACTAGAAGGGTATAATCACAATGTTTTGCTATGAAGACCCTCATACACAGTATGTAATTAGCTCTTAATAAGTTCGATGTCTTTCTTTGAAAAAACTGCACCAACTACCACTTGTATTATTGTGCATCATTGATTTCGATGTTAGACGATTCAAAAAGTGTATGCTTTCAGATTGAATCCAGTTATTAATCAGTTACATTATTAAAGAATTTTTTTTTATAAATAATCTAATTACGAAACCCACTACAACCTTTTCAACACTTCTCATGAAAAAAATGCAACTTTTTCAACACTTTTCATAAAAAAAAATCTCTATGAATGAAAATCCTGAGCAGAGAGGAAAATTTTCTTGAAAAAGAGACGAAACCCCTCTCGCTATCGACATTGACGTGTGTGGAACCCATTTGGGTGATGGAAGGGCAACATTGTATCCCTATGGCTTTAGAGGGCCCACGGGAATATCCATCAGGGAGCTCGAGCACTACAGAGAACCCATTGGAAGAGTGGCCTAACTATTTTGTAAGTTTATAGAATTACAACATTGTAATAGTTAGGTTACAACATTGTAATAGATAGGTTCTATCAATTGGATAGAGTTGAGAAAGCCAATAACAAGTTTGAAGAGAAATACAAAATGTAGCTCAATAGCCCAATCATGTTGTTCACTCTCTGTAGTTGTAGCTATCATACATGACTCATGTGAGAGTTCTTACTTATAAGTTAAATATGCAATTACATCGTATAAAACTCTGCACACTACACTATACACTATCTATACTAACTAAGTTATAAAAAAATCAATTTCTTTATCCAAACAATTCTTCAAATCTATAATTTTTTTAAAATAAAATAATTCATATTTATAAGTTAAATATTCAATTAGATTATATAACATATAACATTTTGTTTCCTCTATAGTACACTTTTCTATATTGCTTTATAGTGTTTCCTTTATAACATATAATATAATTGTTAGTTAATTAAATATAATTATTTTCTATTAGCTAATAAAATGTCTTTGCTTTATGTCTTTGTTCACTCTCTGTAGTTGTAGCTATCATACATGACTCATGTGAGAGTTCTTACTTATAAGTTAAATATTCAATTACATCGTATAAAACTCTGCACACTACACTATACACTATCTATACTAACTAAGTTATAAAAAAATCAATTTATTTATCCAAACAATTCTTCAAATCTATAATTTTTTTAAAATAAAATAATTCATATTTATAAGTTAAATATTCAATTAGATTATATAACATATAACATTTTGTTTCCTCTATAGTACACTTTTCTATATTGCTTTATAGTGTTTCCTTTATAACATATAATATAATTGTTAGTTAATTAAATATAATTATTTTCTATTAGCTAATAAAATGTCTTTGCTTTATGTCTTTGTTCACTCTCTGTAGTTGTAGCTATCATACATGACTCATGTGAGAGTTCTTACTTATAAGTTAAATATTCAATTACATCGTATAAAACTCTGCACACTACACTATACACTATCTATACTAACTAAGTTATAAAAAAATCAATTTATTTATCCAAACAATTCTTCAAATCTATAATTTTTTTAAAATAAAATAATTCATATTTATAAGTTAAATATTCAATTAGATTATATAACATATAACATTTTGTTTCCTCTATAGTACACTTTTCTATATTGCTTTATAACGTTTCCTTTATAACATATAATATAATTGTTAGTTAATTAAATATAATTATTTCCTATTAGCTAATAAAATGTCTTTGTTTTATATTCGATGGTTTCTCCTTTTGGGTACTCTCAGAATAGGAATCCCATCGAATCTGCAAATATCTTTTTCGCTATTGTCATCAAAGATTCCCCAAATTGCTGAAGCTCGTGCTTTGTACGTTCTTATATAATTTATAGATATAAATTAACGAGTCATTTCTAAACGCCTATGGAAAAGTGTTGCTTATAAATTATGGCTATTTATTAATATATCTGGATTTTTAGCTCCATTAAATTTGTAATTTTTTTTATTTGATTTGATTATGAATGTAAAAGTGATGAGATCTAAAATCTTTGAATGAATAAATTTTTATTGTGCAAAGAATGCAATGAACTAATGGAAATAAAAATAGGCTGTTGATTATAGGTGTGTTGACGGTTTTTAACTCTATGTTACCGATTTTTTTTATTTTTTTTTCCTCCCAATTTCATGTCTTTCAAACCTTTATTTTCTTGATATTTTGGTTATTATAATTGAACATACTTGGTCGAATTTTGTAAGATAAAAAAAAATTCTTCGTTTTTTATATTTCTGGTTGCAATATCTTCAACCATTTTGATAGTTCGTTTTTTCCTATTCCATTTTTTTTTATCGTGATTATGACTACATTTCCCTACTAAATTTTATTTTCATCATACGTGCGCTTTGCAAGTTAGTGTTTAAAAAATGTTAATTCATCTTGATAGTAAAATTCAATATTCACTATAACCTCATTCATGTCTTCAACATATTCCTACCTTGCATTTTGTATAAAGTCACATTTTTATTTTTCTAATTTTTCGAAAATTTCTTTGTGATATTTATGACAACTACACTCTTACCTGTATTGTATATCCTAATTTCGTTTTCTTCAACCCTAACCTTCACTGTATATTTTAAATGGATTTTCTTGTTACAGGTTAACCCATTATTAACACTTTCATGCACCTTACTATCCATGATCGGGGTTTTCTAATTCTTATGCTTGGTGTGCTTTCTGTTATTATGTCTTATAACCCATTATTCTCAAGATTAGGACTTCCAGAACTTGCAGAACTCCTTATTCTCAAGATTAGGACTTCCCCTACTTGTGCTGCTGCTTGCATCTGAATACAATATTGGATTATGATGAATTACGCTCATTGCATTCTCAAAAATTAAATATGTAGAAGTTGATGTTTTTGAAGTGTACTTCAGGGAAACGTTGTTGCAAAACTACCATTAACAGATTGACCAACGCGAAAAGCAAGCATTACTAATCGAAACAATACAGCTAATTTTGCTGATGCATTCCAGAGAATGGAGAAACACGAATTTCCATCGAAGTTTTTTAAAATTGGAAGGAAAATGATCATATTGCATAACCAATGATATTGTTAAAGAATCTATATGCACGGCACGAGAGGTGCAGGGAAATTTTTATTTACTGCATAACCATGGAAATCTTTGGCTTCTTATTGATATATTTGGCAGCCATAAAGAGAAAAATGATTATTGATAATTTGATATATTTGGCAGCCATGAGGAGAACAATGATAATTTAGCAAGAGACATTGGCTCCGGGATCCACACCCAACTGGCTACAAATTGTGTTGTAGTAATTAACTCTGCTATTCACTGCAGCAGTGTTTCCACCGTTGCATTCCATGTTGTTTATGGCTTTGATTGTTGCGCCGAAGCCCTGCTCGAAGGTTATGGCAGAATGGAAATTGCTATTCTTCATCCAGAACCACATGCCCGTCTTGAAGGAGATAGTGGCGTCTTGCTCCACCTTCTCTGGGTTGTTTAGCCTGTCAAATCCAATGTCCTGCCTTGCCGGTTCATAATTGTAATTCCTGCATCTTGTTGGAATTTCTGATAATAGAAATTCCAACAATACAGAGAGAAAATAATACTCTCCTAGAGAATTTAAAACAAAAATTTTCTGGTAGATAGACAGAGTTTGCACACTTTGAAAACTTCTATTATATTAAAAAAACATTGTTACAAAATTCTTCCTCTAACAGAGGGATTACAAAAATTTGGATTGCTGCAAACACAGTGCCAAAAACAACTTCACTCTGTCTACAAACAAAAATTTTCTGTCTCTCTTACAGAAAAATACACTCTCTATTTTTCAACAACTCTATTTCATTACACTGCTGTGTATATAAAACAATACACTCTGTCTCTTTAACAATACACTGCTGTGTATTTTAATTACATTACATGCTGTTGTATGTATATTACACTTTTTCATATATATATATGCCTCTCGGGCCTTTTTCATTACATATAGCGCAAGCCTATTTAATAAAACAAAACATAAAAGAAATAAAGCTATGAATAGGACTGCGGGGTCCACATTACAAATAACGCGCATATATGTTAAAACATATAAAACTCAAAGGTTAAAAACCCTAAACTTAACAAACATAACAAAAACCTTCCGCGAGACCTTTGCCCTGGTGGAGCCTGCCGGACTTCAGAAGACATTGAACCAAAATGCAATTACAAATTCATGTTACAAAATTGGAGCCGTGACGTCAACTCTTGGATGCACAATGGAATATTAAATCCGCCTTATAAAAGCTCATCGTGTCCACAATTAGGTTTTGGGTACGGAAGCTTTTGGATGCGCGATGGAATATCAAATCGGGTCCATAAACTCACATCACGTCCGGAAATGAAGTTTTTGGATGGGCTAAAAAAAACGTGATCGAATCGCATACTGTTGCATGTTAGCTGAACTGGCGAATGGTGGGTGTTGTTGACATGGTCTGTGGGACCACTATTCTTCAAACTACCTCTTGCGTACAAAAATAACCTTGTTTTTCATTGTACATTATGTTTACTGCATGAAAGCTCTGTTTCTCATTTGTGTGTTCTGTTTTCAATTTGTGCAGGGACTGGCACCGAAAAACAAAACGAAATTGACTGTTCAACCAGAATAGAAAGCAGCTCTATGCCAGAACTCTTCAATCACAAAATAGAAAGCGGCCAAAGTACAGGGGCAGTTGAAATTAACATTTCAACACTCCCCCTTAACTTCAACTTCCTGGTTATCAGTCATACCCAGACATTTCCTTAAATATTCAAAATTCTTCTGCCCCAATGGCTTGGTCAGAATGTCTGCAAACTTCTCCTGAGTTCAACAGTGTTTTAAAATTATTTCTCCATTGTTCACTAGCTCCCTGATGTAGTGAAACTTAGCATCTATGTGCTTTGTCCTTTTATGAAACACAAAATTTTTAGACAATGCTATGGCTGAGTTATTGTCACAATAAATTAATGTGTCTTTTACCTGTTCTTGACATAAACTTCTCAACATCCTTCTCATCCACACCGCTTGACACGCTGCTGCTGTAGCTGCCACATACTCTACCTCTACTGTAGATAATGCTTCAATAGGTTGTTTCTTAGAAGCCCATGAAATGGCTCCTGAACCCATGTGAAAAACATAAGCAGAAGTACTTTTCCGGTCATCTACACTTCCAGCCCAATCACTGTCAGTGTATCCAATTAAATCATAATTTTCTGAAGTAGTATATATAATACCATACCTTTTAGTTCCTTTAACATACCTTAGAATTCTTTTTGCTGCCTACCAATGTGCTTCTTTTGGCCTCTCCGTGAATCTGAAAATTAAACTAACAACATGCATAATATCAGGCCTAGTTGCAGTCAAATACATGAGGTTGCCAACTATGCTCTTGTACAAACTAGGATCAAAATCGTTGCTGTTGTCCTCTTTGTTGAGTTTTAATCCCATCACTGTGGGAGTAATTGCTGCCTTGCAATCCTGCATGTTAAATCTCTCCAAAACTTCATTCACATACTTTTCTTAAGAAATAAAAATTTTATTTTCACTTTGCTTTACTTCTATTCCTAAGAAGTATTTCAGCAAACCCATATCTATCATTTCAAATTCATCTTTCATGACCTTCTTAAAATTTTCAACAAGGTAATCATCATTACCTGTAAAGATCACATCATCAACATATAACACAAAAATGAGCATCTTACCATCCTTTTCTTTGATGTATAATGTGGGTTCTCCCTCACATTTCTCAAATCCATTTTCGAGTAGATAGGAATCTATCATACTGTATCATGCTCTTGGTGCTTGTTTCATCCCATAAAGAGCTTTCTTCAATCTGCACACTTTTTGCTTTTGGCCTTTCTTTTCATAGCCTAGAGGTTGTTCAACATAAACCTCTTCTATTAACACTTCGTTTAGGAATTCTGACTTCACATCCATTTGGTAAACTTTCCACTTGTTTTGTGCTGCTATGGACAACACTGCAACCAGTGCGAAAGTTTCCTCATAGTCTCTCCCATGCTGCTGCTTATACCCTTTGACAACAAGTCTGGCCTTGTGTCTTTCAATCTTTCCTTCAGCATTACTTTTGGTCTTGTAAACCCATTTAACTCCAATCACTTCCTTACACTTTGGAAGTTCAACCAAATCCTCTGTTTTATTTCTTTCTATGGCATTAATTTCTTCATCCATTAATTTCTATGGCATATATATATATATATATATATATATATATAATAGAAAGTTAAATCATATAATATATATTAGTTATAAATATTAATTTAAAATAATATTAAAAAATAATAAAATTTATTTTTTAATGTTAATACTTTGAATTGAAACTAAGTAAATTTCCATATCAATTTGAAAAAAAAGAAAAAAGGAAAAAAAAAATTTAATATTATAGAGCTTTATTATAATCAATGAGGTAGGTTCACCAAAAAAACATTTTCCGATAAATGGGTAGCCTTATTATCATCACAAATTAAATAATATACGTAATGTAAATTTAGTATGTTGGGAGCTTTTATTATCATCACAAATTAAAGGATATACGTCGTGTAAATTTAGTATGTTGGGAGGTTGGTTCTGTATGGTTTTTAACTACAAACCACTGGTTTTTACCTTACAAACCATCTATTTTTCGAATAGTATATGAATTTATGGTAGAAATAGAAGCAATAATATTAGTAAGGAATGAACTCTTTGAAAAATAAAAGCATAAGAATTGTATCTCGAGTGGTTGCCTGTAACATCTACCATAACAAGGAAATAAAAAAATATTATTTTTAATTACATTGCAAACAAAATACACTTAAGATCTAATTACTTTACATAACATATTGTAATAGATTAAACTAGTACAATCACTTTTATCAATGTGATTGATATACGCGGATAAGCCTATATAAAATATATCTACAACCACATTTACCAATGTCTTTTCCATAAACATATATACACCACTATCATATATGTATTTGGTTAAAGACAAATATTTGTGATTATTAATAACTATATAAATAACAATAGCCCTATTATTTTTTATTTATATAATTATATTTATTATATAATTGAAATTGTTGCTATAAGGATTTATGATATGTAGAAATTGATGAATGTCTTATGGTATGTCATTATTTAATAAATTGAAAAAAAATGATTTGTCAATTATTTTTGGATATTCAATAATTTTTATAGTTAAGGAATTTTATTTTTTATTATAAAAATGAAAAAGGTGAGAATTCAATCATTTCATATATATAGAAAAAAGCTATATTAATATTAAAACATAATTTTGAAAATATAATTTAAAAACTATTATTAAAAGCTAATATATATATTATTATAATATAATAATATTAATATAAACTGAAATATTACTATAATATAAGTGATTGAAGCAATTTAAAATAAAATATAATGGTTTCCCATACTAATTGTCTACTTATAAATGAATGTGAGACAAATATAGTCTCCTTTATCTATAGATTCCTAATTAAAGTTGTATGAATGAGTGCTTTAAACTTCACTTCATCTTGTTCATGTTTTTTTCACAACTTACTTAGTGTCTAAGTTTCAAATTTTTTTTTTTGGTTCATGACATTAAATTTGGCAAATGGCATAGTAAATTGGTAGAATTTAAAAGTAGTTTGTTAATCTAATGTAGAATTGTTTAATTTTTTCTATAAAATTTTTCACTATTATTGATTATACAATGTTTTTTTTTTTTTCTAAGTATGACTAATTCTATTATGTATAAAATTTACTGGTACAAAATAGCCACAGTGTCAGCTATGTGAGTCTGAGCACTGTGCTTGATAAACAAACTATTGAAAGAGTATCTGGACTGCCCAGAATGGGAAACCAGTCCTGTTAACCACAGAGTCTGAACCGCCCTTGAGAGGGAAACCGGTTTTGAGTTCATACAAGCCGAACAAACATAAAAATAAATGCTGAAATTCAAAATCCGCTTTTTCAGCTGAGCTGTGAAGCGATATAGCATAGAATTATCTGCAATGTTTGAGCAAAAAACCTGTAGAGATTTGCAGAGGCTAATCATGAGTCGGAGATGGAGGTTCCTCGATAATCCTGCATCCAAAAACATTGCTGCTGTCATCCTTCCCAGCGTCGAGTGCGTCCTCCCTGCCAGTGTGCGCCACCTTCATGCTTTGCTCGTTCTGTGGAAGGGGAGGGGAAGTGGCAGGAGCTACCACTTCGCTAGGGAAACCAGAACCCGGAGGGGAAGGGAGAGAGACAGAACGAGGTGCAGCATGATTAGGGATTTCTTCACGGAGAGTCACAGTAATATAGGCAGTGAGGATGGAATTGGAGGAGGTGCAGTCGAACCTGAGTTTAGCTCGCTGAGAATTTTTCCGAATGGTGGGACGAGCACAACTATGAGAGACAGGGGGGGAGAGCTGTTGGTGGGCTCATGAGCTAAGGTAGGAGAGGGCGGAGCAACATCAACTGAAACATCGACAACACCTCTAGTGTGGCCACGACCTCTCCCTCTTTCACCACGCGGGCCAAGAGTGTGATCGTGATCTTCATCCGCAGAGTAGAAGCCTGTGCCAAGACTGGGAGGGGGGCGACAGAGGCCTCGGCTGAGACCTCGCCTGCTCCTCATTCTTTCGCAGAGACGGGGCATGTTGACAGGAAATTGACGAAGGGGTCCAGGGCAGAGAGGGCTGGCAGGGGAAACAGGGGGAGAGGAGAAGGACTGGTCTTCACTGAGGTTAGCAGAAGGAGCTTGAAAATGACAAATGAGACCACCTCGCTGGTTAGTCCCGATGCCAGAGAGTGAATTGAGGCTGCAAAATGGACTGTGTGAGAAAAGAAACCCCAGAAGAGGCTCGAAGCAAGCGTGTAAAGAGCAGCGTCGCCCCGTGTTGGTCTTCACACTGGCATCTGCAGAACCTAGAGCACAATTTCCTTGCAGAGGAGATGGCGAGCCTCCCCGACCAGTAGTGTCGTGCGAACTATCTCGAATGCGCTCCATTACAAGTAGAACCGCCATAATCGAATGCAGGGTGAGCAGACCAAGGAGAATAACTGCCGCGCGAGCTAGAGTAATGGTCTTCATAAATGCAAGTACCGGGAGCCATGTGGGCTGCCCTGTCAAACGCCGTTGGGAAGAGCGCGGGAAGCCACGTCCCGACCGAACCTTCAAGCATCCGCATCCGGAAATTGATTATACAATGTTTATCTTCCAACATTTTGAAAATGAATTCAATGCTTAGATGATGAAAGAGAAATACATTGTTTAAATTTTTACATAGAGTGTTTGATAATACACACTTGAGTCTTTTATTAAAAAATTTCATGATGATTGTTTATATTAAATTTAATATTAAAATATAATATAATAAAATCTAATATTTTAAAAAAATTATAAATTAATATTATACAAACTATATTAAAACTTTAAACCTAAAATATATGATTTATATTAGAATTTAAAATTGAAAATATAAATTATAAAATGATGTTAATATTTTGGTAGTTTGATAAAAATGCAATCAATGAAAGCCAATGAATAGATAGCACATATATTTGGTCCATTAGGATTTTTGAGAATCATAATTAACTTAAAACCATTATTTTCTTTAATAAAATGATGTTAATATTTTGGTAGTTTGATAAAAATGCAATCAATGAAAGCCAATGAATAGAGAGCACATATATTTGGTCCATTAGGATTTTCGAAAATCATAATTTTAAAAAGGTAATGAATGGGAATCCAATATTGAAATGCAGCCACGTTTCAATAATGTAAGTTTTAGCATTTATATTTTTAATTCAATTTTTCTAATCTTCATACGTGGTGACAAATAACTTGTACAGTAAATTTTTAATTATGTTTTGTAAAAAAATAATTTAAGTAAGGTCTAAACATATGATTTAGATATGCAAGAAAGTTAGTGGTGTGAATTTCATCCATTGATGTGGTGGCAATGACGAGCATATACTGGTATCTTGAAGTTTACACCATCAGATCAAAAAAATTAATTAAGAAAAGCATTAAAGTAGTCTATTCCAACAAGGGGGTATGCCTATCGGCGTAATTAACACTACGAAACCTACTAAATTACAACCATTTCGTAACTCGTATCGAAACATATCATGAAACAAACCATATAAATCAACTTCGGATAAACTATAGGTTGGAGCGAAATATTTGTTTGATGTTTGCGATGATTACACCCTGTATAGTACCAAGCACACTATTAGGATTCTGGTACCTTCTTATTTATTACTTACAAATTTCCGACTTAATACAAACTCCATCGCATTGAAACATATCATCAAACACACCATATAAATAAACTTTGGATAAACTATGGGTTGGAGCGGAATATTTGTTTAATGTTTCCAATGATTACAGCCTGTATCTGTAGCAAGCACATTATTTATATTTTTGTACCTTATTGTTTATTACTTACAAATTTCTGACTTAATACAAACTTTGTGGCATCGAATCTCGTGTCAATTTAGTTACTTGACATTCTACACCGTTTATTGCTTCTTGATCGATGGTTGTGATGATAGCTTGGTTAGGGTAATACCTTACCCCCAAACCCTAATTATTTTTTCTATTTGCCACTGCTGCGAGGCAGCCCGAGCTCTGAAACCTTTGTCCTCAGACTATGATTCCTCTTTATTCTTTTGGCCTGAAGATAGAGGTAACGTTTAACTGCTTGGTTCTTCGTCACTTATTGATGATGGGTTAATGAGTATTGTTTCCCCTTAAACGTTGGATACTATGTTCTTGTTACAACTTTATATGATTGTCCAGGTGTAATAGGGTTTCCCCTCATTTCTATTGCTTCTCAACAAGATTTGTTTGTGTGTTCAAGCTTTCATTATCGGTCTTCATGGAGTTTACATTTCTGTGGGCTTATCTTCGTCTGGGAGGGTAGCTACCCAATGTTGGCATGGTCAGGACAGGTAAATGAAGACTCTTCCCTATTTTTTTGGTTAATACATTTCAGGGTTTAGAGTAATACATAGCCCAAAATCTCACAGTTTTTTATCGCTTTCTATCTCAAGACCTCTTACTCTAACCCCTACTCATCAGTAAGGTATTCTATATCATTGTTGTTACTGTGCTTTCGTTTACCTTGACTATTTTCTTTCAATCCGAATCTACAGGTTTTCTAACGTCTTTTATTGTCTTGCACGTATTTCTGAGTGTCTGAATCTCAGCAACAACCATGTTTCACTAAAATGCTTCCTCTGTTAGTGACCATTCGTCCATTTTTCCAGGTATTTCTGGAAACTGCAGAGGGGTCTCCTCTGAAATGTTTCATGTTCTGGTCCTAGATAGGACTACTCTTTGTTTGAATGTTTGAATGCATATTCCATATTTTACATGAGGCCACTAAGGCTCTTTCCCACCGTGAATTTAATTTAGCCCGTGATGGACATATTGTTTAATGTATAAGTTGATTTGCTGTAAGAGAGAGTTTTGAAAACAGTATGGTATTTGAATGGACCATGATACTATGTTTTTAGTTATATCGTGTAGATAGTACTTACTCTAGCTCTCTTCCAGATTTGGCTCTGAGTTTTGGCTAGAACATAAGTGTAATTAAATATTTTATATATATTTCAGTTATGGGTTTCGTCAAATATGTTTTTGCTATGAAAAATAACTATCCAATGCATTCCCTTTAAGTTATTTTTAGATTTTTGTTTTTACTAGAAGGGTATAATCACAATGTTTTGCTATGAAGACCCTCATACAAAGTATGTAATTAGCTCTTAATAAGTTCGATGTCTTTCTTTGAAAACAACTGCACCAACTGCCACTTGTATTATTGTGCATCATTGATTTTGATGTTAGACGATTCAAATAGTGTATGCTTTCAGATTGAATACAGTTATTAATCAGTTACATTATTAAAGAAAATTGTTTTACAAATAATCTAATTACGAAACCCACTGCAACCTTTTCAACACTTCTCATGAAAAAAATGAAACTTTTTCAACACTTCTCATAAAAAAAATTCTCTGTGAAAGCAAATCCTAAGCAGAGAGAAAAAAGTTCTTGAAAAAGAGACGAAACCCCTCTCGCTATCGACATTGACGTGTGTGGAACCCATTTGGGTGATGGCAGGGCAACATTGTCTCCCTATGGCTTTAGAGGGCCCACGGGAACATCCATCAGGGAGCTCGAGCACTACAGAGAACCCATTGGAAGAGTGGCCGAACTATTTTGTAAGTTTATAGAATTACAACATTGTAATAGATAGGTTCTATCAATTGGATAGAGTTGAGAAAGCCAATAACATGTTTGAAGAGAAATGCAAAATGTAGCTCAATAGCCCAATCATGTTGTTCACTCTCTGTAGTTGTAGCTATCATACATGACTCATATGAGAGTTCTTACTTATAAGTTAAATATTCAATTAAATCTTATAAAACTCTGCACACTACACTATACACTATCTATACTAACTAGGTTATAAAAAAAAATTAATTTCTTTATCCAAACAATTCTTCAAATTTATAATTTTTTTAAAAATAAAATAATTCATATTTATAAGTTAAATATTCAATTAAATTATATAACATATAACATTTTGTTTTCCTCTATAGTACACTTTTCTATATTGCTTTATAGCGTTTCCTTTACAACATATAATATAATTGTTAGTTAATTAAATATAATTATTTTCTATTGGCTAATAAAATGTCTTTGCTTTATATTCGATGGTTTCCCCTTTTCGGTACGCTCAGAATAGGAATCCCATCGAATCTGCAAATATCTTTTTCGCTATTGTCATCAAAGATTCCGCAAATTGCTGAAGCTCGTGCTTTGTACGTTCTTATATAATTTATAGATATAAATTAACGAGTCATTTCTAAACGCCTATGGAAAAGTGTTGCTTATAAATTATGGCTATTTATTAATATATCTGGAGTTATAGCTCCATTAAATTTGTAATTTTTTTATTTGATTTGATTATGAACGTAAAAGTGATATGATCTAAAATCAATGAATGAATAAATTGTTATTGTGCAAAGAATGCAATGAACTAATGGAAATAAAAATAGGTTGTTGATTATAGGTGTGTGTAGACGGTTCTTAACTCTATGTTACAAATTTTGTTTTTTTCTCCCAATTTCATATCTTTCAAACCTTTATTTTCCTGATATTTTAGTTATTATAATTGAACATACTTGGTCGAATTTTGTAAGATAAAAAACAATTCTTTGTTTTTTCTATTTCGGGTTGCAATAACTTCAACCATTTTGATAGTTCGTTTTTTCCTATTCCATTTTTTTTTAATGTGATTATGACTACATTTCCCTACTAACTTTTATTTTCATCATACGCGGGCTTTGCAAGTTAGTGTTTAAAAAATGTTAATTCAGCTTGATAGTAAAATTCAATATTCACTATAACCTCATTCATGTCTTCAACATATTCCTACCTTGCATTTTGTATAAAGTCACATTTTTATTTTGCTATTTTTTCGAAAATTTCTTTGTAATATTTATGACAACTACACTCTACCTGTATTGTATATCTTAATTTCGATTTCTTCAACCCCAACCTTCACTGGATATTTTAAATGGATTTTCTTGTTACAGGTTAACCCATTATTAACACTTTCATGCACCTTACTATCCATGATCGGGGTTTGCTAATTCTTATGCTTGGTGTGATTTCTGTTATTATGTCTTATAACCCATTATTCTCAAGATTAGGACTTCCAGAACTTGCAGAACTTCTTATTCTCAAGATTAGGACTTCCCCTACTTGTGTTGTTGCTTGCATCTGAATACAATATTGGATTATGATGAATTACGCTCATTGCATTCTCAAAAATTAAATATGTAGAAGTTGATGTTTTTGAAGTGTACTTCAGGGAAAGGTTGTTGCAAAACTACCATTAACAGATTGACCAACGCGGAAAGCAAGCGTTACTAATCGAAACAATACAGCTAATTTTGCTAATGCATTCCAGAGAACGGAGAAACACGGATTTCCATCCAAGTTTTTGAAAATTGGAAGGAAAATGATCATATTGCATAACCAATGATATTGTTAAAGAATCTATATGCAGGGCACGAGAGGTGCAGGGCAATTTTTATTTACTGGATAACCATGGACATCTTTGGCTTCTTATTGATATATTTGGCAGCCATGAAGAGAAAAATGATTATTGATAATTTGATATATTTGGCAGCCATGAGGAGAACAATGATAATTTAGCAAGAGACATTGGCTCCGGGATTCACACCCAACTGGCTACATATTGTGTTGTAGTAATTAACTCTGCTATTCACTGCAACAGTGTTTCCACCGTTGCATTCCATCCTGTTGATGGCTTTGATTGTAGTGCCGAAGCCCTACCCAGAGGTTATGGCAGAATGGAAATTGCTATTCTTCATCCAGAACCACACGCCCGTCTTGAAGGAGATAGTGGCGTCTTGCTCCACCTTCTCTAGGTTGTTTAGCCCATCGAATCCAATGTCCTGCCCCGCTGGTCCATAATTGTAATTCCTGCATCCATTGACAATCCAACAGTCCGCCTTAGCCTCTGTTCCCATTACAGATATAGGGGGAGATGGTATTAGTTGCATGATGAGTTACGTACCAGCTTAACTGGAGAGGGCCGCGCCCATGGTAGCTCTTCGCGCTCGCACACGGCCACGAGGTGTAACTCGCATTACAGTAGATCATTGTAGGATTTATCTCGTTGATGTAGCACAACCCTGACATGATAGAAGAATTAATTGATCTATTCACATTCATCGTCAATGAAGTATTTGAAAACTAAACAAATTGTAGATTATGGTTGAATAGATAGATAGATGAAATACCTCTAGTTTCGTGCATGACATTAGCGAAGAAGGCAGCAAGCTCTCTCTTCTGGTCGTCGCTGGAACCGGTGGTGCCAAATCTAGAATATGCATTTGCAGCTGCAATGAAAGCGTCATAGGTGTAGAATCCTTTGCCCTCTTAGGAGCTGGCAGCTCCTGTTGGAAATTAATTCCAACTGCTGAAGTCAATCAGCAGTAATTGCAGAAGTGAAAGAACAGCGGCACATTAAAGCCTTGGCAAAGACGGTTGCCCACTGCATTAATGAAAATTGCAAAAGGATTGAATAGCTTCAAAGGTGCAGTAAAAAGCAGATGGGATTTGATCCCCTTGATATTTTATCAAAGGCGGTAGCCATTTTATTAACAGCAGAGTTAATGGCCAAGACTCAAATTCATGCCAGCGGACAGAGCGTTGATCACAAGGTTGAATCAGGCTTTAGAGCCTTACCAACAAAACGACGGAGTTAAATGGCAGAGGCGGTGAAGAACTTTTATAACAAAGTGTCTTGTTGATGTGTCGAGTTCCGCGAGCGGAACAAATATACATATATATATGTTATATATATATATATATAAACAATCGCCCTCCCATAAAGCGTGAGGCTCGTGGGTCCCACAGACCACGCGGCATTATATAATATATTTGCGGCGCGATCGCAAATCGCGCACATCGCAATATCACATTTTCAAACGTTTGTTCCGCCGGTTGATCACAGATATTTGTGATGTGATCATTGTGCAGGTCACAACATCGCGATATTGCGAAATCGCAATTTCATTCAGTCGTATGTTATGTTTAACAGCGCGGACCCAATAAGTTTATGTTTTATGTTTTAATGTTTTATAAAGTGCGCACCACTTATAAAAGGAAGGTCCGTGAGGCTAAATGAAATGTTTTAGTATTGTACACGGAACATAGCCGTTTTATGCACAGCAGTGCGAATTAAACGAAAATACACAGCAACGTATTTTTCTGAGAGAGAGAGACAGAGATTTGTTTTGAGAAGCACTGTGTCTGTAGCAGTCAATCATATTTTGTAAATCCCTCTGTGTGAGGAAGAATTTGTAACAACATTTTTTTATGAAATAAAAGTTTGTTTTATGAGTTGAAATTCTGTCTCCTGTGAGTGAAATCTTATTAATTTCTCTGTGTTAAATAGAGGAGTTTATTCTCTCTATTATTGTTCTGTAATTATTCAGAAATTCCAACATGGTATCGGAGCTAGTCCAGGCTATTTGAAGGTCAAATAAGCTGAAGGAAGGAGTTCTTTTGTTGCAGTGGCTTCTCCAGCAGTGTGAAAACTCAGCCAGAACAATCCAAAGGTATTTCTCTATACATTTTAGTGTTACTGTTGCAGTACAGATAGTTATTTAAACACACAGTCAAGTGTTTTTTGAATCATAGTTAAGAGTGCAGAATGGCTGGAGCCAGCACTGGTATGGGTATGGGAAATATCCATCTCCCACAATTTAATGGGAAAAATTATGACTACTGGTCAATAACTATGAAGGCTTTATTTGTCTCCCAAGACATATGGGAATTTGTTGAAGATGGCTTTGAAGAGCCAACAAGTGAAGCAGAGTTATTTGTTTTAACTCAGGAAGAAAAGGAGTCATTGAAGAGCTATAAGAATAAAGATGCCAAGGCTATTTTCTTATTATATCAAGCAGTGCATGAGAGTGTGTTTCCAAGGATAGCAGCAGCCAAGAGATCCAAAGAAGCATGGGAAACTCTCAAAATAGCTTATCAGGGAATGGAGAAAGTGAAGACAGCAAAACTTCAGTTGCTGAGGAGAGACTTTGAGACTCTCTGTATGAAAGAGTCAGATACTATTGACTCATTCTTCACTCATGTGATTGGAATGGTCACACAAATAAGATCACATGGAGAGACTCTTGAAGACAAGAGGATTGTGGAAAAACTCTTGAGAAGTTTACCCTCAAGATTTGATGTGATTGTCACCACCATAGAGGAGACTAAGGATCTCACAAATTTTTCAGTGGATGAGCTACATGCATCACTGATGACTCATGAATAGAGATTGGGTAGGAGTGAAAACTCATCTCTTGAACATGCCTTTAAGACCCAGATGTCTTTCGGAAGAGGAAGAGGGCAAGGCAGAGGAAACAAAAGAGGAAGAGGCAGAAGCCAAAACAGAGGTGGAAGGAACAACCCTTCACATTCACATGGAAGGTGCAACAATGAAAATCACAGCCATGGCCAAGGCAGCCAGCAGAGTGGTTAGCAGAATGCTCAAGGACAAAGGTATGATAAATCTAATGTCCAATGTCACTATTGTAAAAAATATGGTCATTATGCAAATGAATGTAGAAAGAAGCAGCAAGATATGGCAAGTAGAACTAGTGCAAATTTCACTAAAGAAAATAGCAGCCAAAGTAATTTGTTTTTAGCTTGTAACATGGCTGAAGAAAAGAATGAAGACTTATGGTTTCTAGACTCTGGTTGCAGTAACCATATGACATGAAACTTAGCAATGTTTTCTATGTTAGATGAGAGTGTGAAGTCACAAGTCACACTAGGAACTGATAGCAAAGTTTTTGTTATGGGAAAAGGAGATGTAAATGTCCTAACAAGATTAGGTGCAAATAAATCCATAGCAGATGTTTATTATGTTCCAGGAATGAAGTGTAACCTCTTAAGTATTGGACAGATTGTCCACAAGGGGTATAATGTTTTCTTTGAGGATGATGTTTGTACCATCATGGACAAACCACCCAGCAATCAGTTTATTGTTGAAGTGAAGATGACAAGGAACAAGATGTTACCTCTCAGAATGAGAGAAGATCTGATGAATGGTGAAGAGAAAGCAGCAGTTGCACAGGAGACTTACCAAAGCGAACCAAAAGATGATAATTGGCTATGGAACTTGAGATTTGGACATCTCAACTTTGGAGGTCTTAATTTGTTGAACAGAAAAGGAATGGCAAGTGGTTTACCATTGATAGAGAAACCAGATAGCCTTTGTGAAGGTTATATCTTGGGGAAACAACACAGAGAAAGTTTTCCTTCCAGGAAAAGCATAAGGGCAAAAGCACCCTTAGAGATTTTCCACTCTGATGTATGTGGACCGATGCAAACTCCATCACTTGCAAGCAGCCACTATGTGCTAACATTTATAGATGATTTTACAAGAAAAACTTGGGTTTATTTTTTGAAAAACAAAAGTGAAGTGTTTGAAAAAATTTTCAATTTCAAAGCACTTGTTGAGAAACAGAGTGGGCTACATATCAAAGTCTTAAGCACTGATAGAGGAGGTGAGTATTTCTCTAAATATTTTCTACGTTTTTGTAGAGAAAATGGTATTCAAAAGCAGTTTACAACTAGATATACTCCGCAACAAAATGGAGTAGCCGAAAGGAAGAACCGAACCATAATGGACATGGCAAGGAGTATGTTAAAGGAAAAGCATTTTCCTAATGATTATTGGGCAGAAGTTGTACATTGTGTAGCGTATATTTTGAATAGGTGCCCTACAAAAGCAGTTATGAACAAAGTGCCAGAAGAGGCATGGAGTGGCACAAAGAAAAGTGTCACACACATGAAGGTTTTTGGATGTGTAGCTTATGCACACATTCTGGATCAGCTGAGGAAGAAGTTGGACAGCAAGGGGGAGAAATGTATTTTCATTGGATACAGTGAGGAATCCAAGGCATACAGGTTATATAACCCATCCACCAAGAAGCTCATTGTGAGCAGGGACGTTCAATTCATTGAAGAGGAAGCTTGGGATGGAAGCATAGAGAAAACAGTGAATGTTAAACACTGTTTATCTCATGATGAGAATGATGATGAGTTGGCTGAAATACATCCCCAAACAGCAACACCAACAAGAGAGCAGCATAGCACACCCTTGAGGAGAAATGACAGTGCTTCTCCAAGCACACCACAAGGAGGAAATTCAAGTGCTTCTTCAAGTACTTGTACACCTACTGAAAGAGGTAAGAAATTCAAAAGTTTGAGAGAAATTTATGAACAAGATATAGCTAATGAAGGTATCAATTCTTTGTTTACTTTATATTGTCATGTTGATGATCATGTTCATTTCGAAGAAGCCATCAAGGATAAGAAATGGATAGAAGCTATGGATGAGGAAATAAATGCCATAGAGAGGAACAAAAATTGGGATTTGGTTGAACTCCCAAAAGGTAAAGATGTCATTGGTGTCAAATGGGTCTACAAGACCAAAAGTAATGCTGAAGGAAAAATAGAGAGACACAAGGCGAGACTTGTTGTCAAAGGCTATAAGCAGAAGCATGGGACAGATTATGATGAAACTTTCGCACCGGTTACTAGAATGGAAACCGTGAGAGCTGTGTTATCCATAGCAGTGCAAAACAAGTGGAAATTTTACCAAATGGACGTGAAGTCAGCATTCCTAAATGGAGTGTTAATGGAAGAGGTTTACATTGAACAACCTCTCGGCTATGAAAGGAAAGGCCAAGAGCACAAAGTGTGCAAGTTGAAGAAAGCTCTTTATGGGCTGAAGCAAGCGCCAAGAGCGTGGTACAGTAGGATAGACTCCTATCTACTGGAAAATGGTTTTGAAAAGTGTGAGGGAGAACCCACCCTCTACATCAAAGAAAAAGATGGTAAAATCTTGATTGTAGTCTTGTATGTTGATGATGTTATTTTTACAGGTAATGATGATTGCCTTATTGAACACTTCAAAACAGTCATGAAGGAAGAATTTGAAATGACTGATATGGGTTTGTTGAGATACTTCTTGGGAATAGAAGTAGAACAAGATGAAAGTGGGATTTTCATCTCACAGGAAAAGTATGTTAATAATGTACTTGAAAGATTTAACATGCAGGAATGCAAAGAAAAAATCACTCCCACAGTGATGGGATTAAAACTCAGCAGAGAGGGCAACAACAAGGATTTTGATCCTAGTTTATACAAGAGCATAGTTGGCAGCCTTATGTATTTGACTGCAACTAGGCCGGACATAATGCATGATGTTAGCTTGATTTCCAGATTCATGGAAAAGCCAATGGATGCACATTGGAAAGCAGCAAAAAGAATTTTGAGGTATGTTAAAGGTACTAAAAGGTTTGGTATTCTTTATACTGCTTTAGAATGTTCAGATTTAGTTGGATACACAGATAGTGATTGGGCTGGAAGTATAGATGATCGGAAGAGCACTTCCGGTTATGTTTTCCACATGGGTTCAGAAGCCATTTCATGGGCTTCTAAGAAACAACCCATTGTAGCATTTTATACAGCAGAAGCAGAATATGTGGCAGCTACAACAGCAACGTGTCAAGCAGTTTGGATGAGAAAAATGTTGAGAAGCTTATGTCAAGAACAGATAAAAGGGACAGTGATTTTTTGTGACAATAGCTCAGCTATTGCATTGTCTAAAAATTCTATTTTTCATAAAAGGACTAAACACATTGACACCAAGTTTCACTTCATACGTGAATTGGTTAACAATGGTGAGATAGTTTTGCAGCATTGCAGAATAGAGGATCAATTTGCAGATATCCTCACAAAGCCACTTGTGCAGAAAAGATTAGAGCATTTCAGGAAATGTCTAGGTATACAGAAAAACCCAGCAGTTGAAATTAAAGGGGAGTGTTGGAAATTAATTCCAACTGCTGAAGTCAATCAGCAGTAATTGCAGAAGTGAAAGAACAGCGGCACATTAAAGCCTTGGCAAAGGCGGTTTCCCGCTGCATTAATGAAAATTTCAAAAGGATTGAAAAGCTTCAAAGGTGCAGTAAAAAACAGATGGGATTTGATCCCCTTGATATTTTATCAAAGGCAGTAGCCATTTTATTAACAGCAGAGTTAATGGCCAAGACTCAAATTCATGCCAGCGGACAGAGCGTTGATCACAAGGTTGAATCAGGCTTTAAAGCCTTACCAACAAAACGACGGAGTTAAATGGCAGAGGCGGTGAAGAACTTTTATAACAAAGTGTCTTGTTGATGTGTCGAGTTCCGCGAGCAGAACGAATATACATATATATATGTTATATATATATAAACAATCGCCCTCCCATAAAGCGTGAGGCCCGTGGGTCCCATAGACCACGCGGCATTATATAATATATTTGCGGCGCGATCGCAAATCTCGCACATCGCAATATTTCATTTTCAAAGGTTTGTTCCGCCTGTTGATCGCAGATATTTGTGATGTGATCATTGCGTAGGTCGCAACATCGCGATATTGCAAAATCGCAATTTCATTCGGTCGTATGTTATTTTTAACAGCGCAGACCCAATAAGTTTATGTTTTATGTTTTAATGTTTTATAAAGTGCGCACCACTTATAAAAGGAAGGTCTGTGAGGCTAAATGAAATTTTTTAGTATTGTACACAGAACAGAGCCGTTTTATGCACAACAGTGCGAATTAAACGAAAATACACAGCAACGTATTTTTCTGAGAGAGAGAGACAGATATTTGTTTTAAGAAGCACTATGTCTGTAGCAGTCAATCATATTTTGTAAATCCCTCTGTGTGAGGAAGAATTTGCAACAACATTTTTTTATGAAATAAAAGTTTGTTTTATGAGTTGAAATTCTGTCTCCTGTGAGTGAAATTTTATTAATTTCTCTGTGTTAAATAGAGGAGTTTATTCTCTCTATTATTGTTATGGAATTATTCACAAATTCCAACAGCTCCGCCCGCAAGGCCATCGAAGACACTCTAGGAAATTATGGTGCCCACGTTTCCACCTCCGGGAGTGGGAGATCCTCCACCTAAAGTTGTACAGGGGCCGCTCTGGCAGCCATCGCCGCAGTAATCGGAGGTCGTCCCGCAGTATCCATACTTGCTGCAACATAGACCGCTGGCACAGCCACAATTCTGAGCATTAACACTGACGCCCACCAGGAGCAACATTAGCACCATAGCCATTACTGAAGTACCACAACCACTCCCCATAGCTAATAATTTTCTCTATTAAAGAATCCCGCACTCAATCTCAATGTTTGATATCTTTATGGATCTACTCAATCGAATTCTTCTCCCTTTATATAGAAATCCCAACGCAATATCCTCCTCCTCTAATACTTCTTACGGTAGTTGGGTCAATATGGGCAGGATTGATTTTATGAAACAATTGCAATAATAGCTGCCATCTAGAATTTGATTTTACGAACTAATTGCAAGGACTTAATAGGCGGCGTGACGCGCTTCATTCCGGAACATTGAACGCCTGCGAGTCCTTACTCCCCCTTAAAGGGCTCTAACACGTCTCAGAAGTGCAATGAAAATATTACACGTCTAAAAAAATTCAAATTTTTTTTTCTGCTGGTTTAAAAAAAAAATCAGATAATATAATAAAATGTCATGTGAAGGGCTATTGGCTCTTGGATAAATTTTCCAGATATCTCTCGAGGTTGGCCACTAACCCTTGGTTTCCTTGTTCATTCTAGGTACAATGGACGCAACTAACACTTCAACCATCAATCTTCCAGTGATAAATTTGAAGAAATCTTAATGTCATTCCGTAGATATTACACATCAAGAGTATCAAGCTTATTGATTCTGCTATGAATAAAATAAATAAATTTATGTACCGGAAGGGTGGTAGGTAAAATTAAAACCATGAGATGTTCGGTTGCTGCAGCTTTTATAAACTTCATTAAAATTTTTGTAACCATAATATTGTTCTTAAACCGTAATAACTGTACTAGTTTGCTAAGCGTATATCATAATTCCATTTTCATTGCCTTGACAACGCTTGTCAATTAGGGTTTTAAAAATTTCAGCGGTCGATGATGTTGTAGTGGTGTGGTTAAACCTTAGCCCAACACTTAAATGGTTGTGGTGTGGTCAAGAATTAAAGGATAGAAATAGATGGTCATTTTCAAATATTGTCGATGATATGGGTGCTTTTCTGAAAAAATGGTTGAACTTCAATCCTGTTCATAAGAATTATTCCTAATTACCATGGCTTAAGAATAGATTCCAAGAACATACTCCACAAGCTATGCCTAATGGTTTATATGGTCTAGATAAATCTTGTGCAGCAAACATGATGAGAATGATGAGAAAGCATATGATGCAAACATACATAATTGTGCAGCTGAAATATTGTGTATATCCTCCTAGGCCATTTAACCACAAGTAATGTGACTTGATAACTTTTGATCTTCATAATGCCACTTTTTACTACAATTAGAATATTATCTTGTACCCATCCTAGGGATCGGCCTCCTCAATGGAGTCTTTGAAGAAAAACTTGTGAGAAGCTTTGGTTCACTTCTACCCTCTTATAGGGAGACTGTGTTTGGACGACAATGGCATTTAATTTGAAGGTACATTTCAATGATGTTAGAGTAATGGACTTCATCCAAGAGTCAATTTGAAGGTACATTTCAATGATATTGGAGTAATGGACTTCATCCAAGAGTCTTCAGAGATTATCAAGCTTGCAACTTTGATGGATTGTGAATAATGCAACAACTTGTTACTTAAGTTTTTTTCTCCCGATGGTTGGGGTTTAGGTGAGATGCATAGATGAATATCCAAATTTTACAGTTACCAAGTATGGTTTTTGGTTTTTTAATATCATTTATGTTTTTTAATAAATCACGTTCATCAAACCTGAACAATAGGCCACATGGGTGGGTTTAGTTGGTCCTTTCGCTTAGGATTACTATGAGGATTGAGTCATTGAGGTTTACCACGAGGATTGATTCTAATGCATTGTGGGTTTAGTTGGTTTGAGATTTATTTTGAAGATTGATTCTAGGTCACAGTGGGTTTAGTTGATCTGAGATTTACTATGAGGATTGATTCTAAGGCAGGTTGGGTTTAATTAGTCTGAGATTTATTTTGAGAATTGATTCTAGGGCAGAGTGGGTTTAGTTGAAAAGGCCTGAGGGTTAATTCTAGGTTGTTTTATTGGTTGTCTTGATAAATATTTTTATATAAGTATTGTCTACTTTGTTGAATATTTCTATATAAGTATAATATTATAATATAATGTTTTGAAGTATTTTTATGTAAGTATTTCTGCTAGAATAAGTTAATGATATGGCTTTTAAATTTTAGTTAATTATATGGTGCATATATATATATATATATATATATATATATATATATATATATAATGTTTTTAAGAATTTTCCTTTATGAAAAAAGGCTTTTAAACTTTTTTGTATATATATATGAATGGTAATGTTTATAAATATTTATTACTATTATTATTATGTAAGAGTGAATTATTGATACTTCTTTTATAAAAAATGTTTTTATATATTCATATATATATATATATATATATATATATATATATATATATATTTTAAATATTTAGATATAAATAAAAACTAAATGATTTCGAAATTTATGAAATTTAAAATAAATATTTTATTTTTAAATATTTAAATGTAAATTGAAATTATGTTAAAGATTTAGATTATCAATATAAGTGTTCAATACATTTAATGCACTATTTAGATCTAATATATTATTACACTGTTTAAAGAATAAACAAGTCATTCATGGTGAAATAGGATATTCATATAGGATAGGTCCTTGCAATATAATTCTGATTATATATGGGGAAATTAAGTTTTCACTGTCAGTGGCTAACATAAGATTGATATGTTGTTTCCTTATGGGTTGGTGTTCTCACAAAAAAACACACAAATTCACATGCAAGAACATGGTTGGATCTGCTTGCCGAATCTCCCATTGATTGTGCCAACAAACACATTGAAGGACAATGAATATCCAAATTTTCTTTCCAAAGTATGTCTGAATCTATTTGGTAAAAAGTGATTGTATGCTTGTCCCATTAGTTTTAATGCCATAATCATCCAAATTTTCTTTCCCAAAGTATGTTTGAATCTATTTGGTAAAAAATCATTGTATGGTTGCCCCATTCATTTTAATACATAATAATTGTGTATACATAGTACTAATATTGCCAAAAAGAATTGGTTCATCCTACAAAGTTTAAACTACAATAACCTTTTTTGGATGGCATTGAAATAAGGTATATATACACACTTTTCTAGGTATTACTTTGTGAAGGTTAATTATAGACCATTTATGGCCAAGTTTGTCTGGGGCCCTCCTTTATAGAGTACAAAGGAATGTTTATTCCAAACTATTTGTCCATTTTGTATTTCAAATTCCAAATGTAAAAACATGCTTTCAAAATCTAGTTGAGGACCATTATTTTCTATTGTTGAGGTTAGACAACAAGAGGCTCGGGAGGTCAAAATTGGTTGGGTACTTGTGAATTTTCACTAGTCTTTACAACAATAAAGGAGACCTTTTGAACTTACCCTTTTATTTTTTGGATATACAAGATAAAAACTTATCATCGCTCAGTGTTGACATTAATTACTAGTTGTTATTGGTTAAAAAATGTCAACAATCATCACCTTTATTGAAAGAAAATCATACCATGTGGAATATCTAGAATGGACAACTCATGGGTTATCATCACCCTTATTCAAGGAAAACCATACCACTTGGAATTACTCACTAATAGGATACATGCTTTAGCTCCTACAATATTACTCACTAATATTCCATGAGGATACATGCTTTCGCTCCTACAAGATGTCTCTTGGTATTGTACCATTAACCTAATTCCTTACTCCTTACCCTCCAAAAAGACAAAACCTTAGCCAAGAAATAGTTTAGATAAGCTTTTAAGCTTACCTAATTTGTTAATTTTATGTAATTTTAATTTTAAATTCAAGTTCCATTGATTCCAATGTAGAAAGTAAATAAATTTGAGGATGATAATGTCAAATTTTCACCAATTAGAATGACTAGAAGTAATTGGAAATGTTACAACCTCCTCTCATAAACTAATTCAAAAATATTTTTTTTGATCTCCTCCACGACCAAATATAACTTCACACATATGTCCTTCAATCATTTAGTGATCAATAGGATAAACAACACAAGTCAATGATAATCCAAAATTTCCTACTTCCATGTGGTTAATTGTTTTTCTTGATTGGATCAAAATAACTTCATTCCTTCACCTTTCCCATTAGATGAGTTATGTATATGAAGACTTAGAAGAGGAATATTATTTCAAGTAGTTATATATCCTTATCATATATCCCTTTGGCTAATGATTTTCAACATTTGGGAAGCATTTTACAACCTTGGTTTCAAAGTATAGTTTATCCAAATCAATGTTTAGATTTAAATAGTTTAGTTTCATTATACATCACCATTTAGAACTCTCTACATGTCACTTGTGAGTTTAGCAAATGAAAAAATAAAACCCTACATCCTAGTGGATGGGAGATTGAAACTCTGACAATCCATATAGAATTCAATATAAAAAATATATATGGGAATAAAGGGAATTGAGTTCTTCTCTCTTTTTTTTACATTTTGTTGGGATGAAATTCTATGATAAGTAAATAAATGAGCTTTTGATTTTATGATTTTATAAATGACAATTTTATTCTTTTGAATTTTTTTAAATATTTGGATTCATTTGTAATTTTATTTTGTGATAGGATACAATTTATTTTGTTAAAATATGATAAACTTCCATGTCTGTCGAGAAATCCTCAGTCCCAGACATTTTTAGACACAAAATGCGAAATTTTCAATGAAAAATTGAGAGATGGAATAGTGCTCACGATTGCAAAAATGTTTAAGCCAAATAAAAGTTAACAAAGAGCTCAAATTGATTGGGCCAATTTGAGATACAACACTCTTGTCATTCTACAATTTAATTTATTTTATAGAAATAACTTCGATTGAAAATGAAAAGTAAAAAATGCATAATGTAGTCAATCGAAATGTATTTTTTTTTAAAGCTTTTCATTGTTGAAGGGTGACATGAACAT